>LJIJ01000345.1:0-130062 GCA_001718145.1 Orchesella cincta
TTCAATCTTTCATTATTACTCAGATCTGGGTTTTCTGTACGGAATGAAATCCATTTAAGAACGTTTCCTGTACCTTTATTAAGTAAAAACAAACTAATAAATAAGGATATCACTTTTGGCTCTGCTAGGAATAATTTTAATTATCGTTAGTTAAGTACATGCTTATGAAACTCCGCTGCAAAAATCCAAATCACACTAGTAAACGCATAATAAGCCATCATTGCTCTTTCCGTGTCGCCTCTTTTCCCCAGAAGTATATGAGGTGCTTCTGCATAATAGCAGATGGATATGATATAGTATGACGTGAGAATATTTCCATACAGCTTTGTAATGCAATCTGCTTTCCCTTTTAACTTTCTGTACAGCTCAGTTCCCTTCTGAATATTGGTGACTGACTCCAGTTCAGTTGCAAACTTTTTCCCAAGTTGCCCCAATGCAAGAACCAGTATGAGAATAGGGCCTTGACCCACTATATAAAACAAACTTGCGTGTACAAGTAGACCGGTGAGTACTACGTACAAAACATCGCCATCCGATAAGTGTATGCTAGGAATATATTTGGCAGAAGGTTGTGGAGGCTGCCGTGATGTTGTTGATCGTGAAGAAAGAACCAATTAATTACACACCATGCTCCACTCGATATCACAAGACCAAGGAATATCTTAATTAAACAAAACACAAACACTTTATACACCTGCCTCATAAACCTTATAATTATTGCTTACCAAAATCTTGATAGCTTTTCCACGTTTCAGTTTTACACGAGTGCATTCAATCATTTCAAGGTACATGTCCCTTCTCCACCACATAATGAAAATGGTTAGGAAGGTTGCAAAAGAATTAGCTAAATAATTGACAAAGTCAAAAGTACAACGATACTTGGTTCCACGTTGCTATCAACTTGAAAAAAGCTTAGAAGCCACAAAACTACGATCTCAAACACTCCAATAGCGTGGAC
The DNA here is from genome assembly GCA_001718145.1 of Orchesella cincta. NCBI lineage: Eukaryota > Metazoa > Arthropoda > Collembola > Entomobryomorpha > Orchesellidae > Orchesella > Orchesella cincta. The sequence continues at coordinate 959 of LJIJ01000345.1, forward strand.
AAATGGGCATACAATCTGAAAGAGAAAGTTTACAATCACTGAAAAAATAGTTAATAAGTTATTGTAATCTCTGGATTACTTGTTAAAAGATGGGTTTGTAGTCGATACTGGTTTGAGTTCGTATCCAGAACTGCCCTAAACGGTACTAGTAGGAGGTAGTGAAAGAAATTTAAGAAAGGAACAAGAAAAGAAATATCTTCACAATTTCAGTCTCTGCCATTCTTGAGGTAATGGTGAGGCTTCTAGAATTTTTCCTAGTGTCACAGTTCACTTTCTCTTTGTTGAGGAGCCGGACATCAAAAGTGATATCAACATCGTAACCATTTAAATGTATTGGACGAACGCAAACAAATCTATCGTTTCGTTGGTCAATGTCTATGTACCGCATTGCCCCGTACGTACTTTCTAACCCTTTTTGTTTCAACCGAGCAGTAACAGCCCTAAAAACTCTCTGGTTTGGTTTATTTTAAAAACCCTTAATTTTAGTTCGGGATGTGGCAATTAAATGTTATAAAACTTCGAAGGAACGCATGTCAGCCATGAGGCCAACGCGAGCGAGACATCCGTTCTGACTAAATTGGCCTTATAAATCTTTAATAACTGTGTATACATGGATAATACAAAATTGACTACTTACACACTCAATTACGATTGAATGAATGATAAATTGTGTTTTGTCACGTGAAAGCATGTAATACTTTTTCCCAACAAGGCGTCTGACATTTTCTTGACCTATGCACACATACGGCACATTGTTACTTACTGGCTATTGTTGACGGAAAAATATTTTTGCAGCTTGGACTGGTCGTGTTTGGCATGTGTAAATAATACAAGTTTTGAGAATACGTAACAGATATTGATTTTAATACTTATCGAAACTTAAACATAAACCAGTTGACATCCAGTCAACCATCTTGTGTTTTTTTACTAATAAATATCTCCAACCTTGCTCTCAAATTTTAATAAACTTTAATCATTTTCATGCTTTTGATTTAAATGGCTTCACAGTCAATGTCAGTAATTTCAATAATTTTTTGTTGTGATTTTTGACTCTTCGGTAAGTTCTAAAGCTCAGCTTTCTCCTAGAGGAGAAGATTCAGAAATATTTTTATTTCTACCAAGATTCTGGTGTATAGAATGTATCATATTTGTGAAACTCATTGTTGAAATAAGAACTTATTCATTTTAACCTAGTTGCACCATAAGAAATTTGCTGCAGATCAGACAAAATCTGAACGGAGGGATTTGTAAAACTGCAACGGAACATGAAGTTCACGTCGAGTAAAAATGAGTAACCACTTTACAACTGGAGATGCATCCTATCACCTATTAGTATTTGATATAACATTAACATATTCAAAACTCAATTACCGGCAGACAGCTGTACCATAATTTTAGGAAAAATATATTTTAGTAGTGGAGGACAAAATCAATTTCTCCAACAAATATTTTTCCACTTTCTTCCTACCTACAATAATAAAAAAAAGACATATTTGATGGTCATCAGGATTTGGTTTGCATTTAACAAGTAAAAAGAAGTACACAATATGTAGATTTGGGAAATGATAAAAATAACAGAAGTTGTCTTGTACAGGTAAAACACGCTTCATAGAGTACATACGTGACAAGTAGCTGTTTATCTTTTCGTTGTAAGCATAATAGCACTTCACATCAAACAGGATAACAGGATCAACATTTACAATAACGGTTGGTGAGCCACTTTTTTACAAAAAGTTTTCAATGAGAGTGTGCAAATTATATCCGTTGCAAAATATACAAGTTCATAGGTTTATAAGACTACAATAAATTCGAAGCACGCAACATAGGACGGATATACTTTCATTTGGGATTACCTGATTACTGAAGGAACATACATGCTTCATTCTGTTTGTTGTATTTTTTAACTACTATCGTAGCATTTATTTCGTATGTGAAGCTGTAGTGCTCATTTTGCAGATGAACAAAGCTAATTTCACTAATCGTTAGACTCACGGAAACAGGTCTTTCAATCATGTTACGTGACGACATTACAGAATACTTGGCTAATTTGACTTTGCCCATTGCAAAATACCAAGTATGTGACGTGACATGATTGAAAGACCTGTTTCCGTGAGTCTAACGATTAGTGAAATTAGCTTTGTTCATCTGCAAAATGAGCACTACAGCTTCACATACGAAATAAATGCTACGGCTAGTAGTTAAAAAATGCAACAAACAGAGTGAATGAAGCATGTATGTTCCTTGCAGTAACCAGGTAATCCCAAATGAAAGTATATCCGTCCTATGTTGCGTGCTTCGAATTCACTATACTTATAAACCTATGAACTTGCAATATTTTCAACGGGTATAATTTGCACACTCTCATTGCGAACTTTTTCGTAAAAAAGTGGCTCACAAACCGTTATTGTAAATGTTGATCCTGTTATCCTGTTTGATATGAAGTGCTATATTATGCTTACAACGAAAAGATAAACAGCTACTTGTCACGTATGTACTCTATGAAGCGTGTTTTACCTGTACAAGACAACTTCTGTTATTTTTATCATTTCCCAAAATCTACATATTGTGTACTTCTTTTTACTTGTTAAATGCAAGCCAAATCCTGATGAACATCAAATATGTCTTTTTTATTATTGTAGGTAGGAAGAAAGTGGAAAAATATTTGTTTGGGAAATTGATTTTGTCCTCACTACTAAAATATATTTTTCCTAAAATTATGGTACAGCTGTCTGCCGGTAATTGAGTTTTGAATATGTTAATATTATACTACATACTAATAGGTGATAGGATGCATCTCCAGTTGTAAAGTGGTTACTCATTTTACTCGACGTGAACTTCATGTTCCGTTGCAGTTTTAACAATCCCTCCGTTCAGATTTTGTCTGATCTGCAGCAAATTTCTTTTGGGCAAATAGGTTAAAAATGAATACGTTCTTATTTCAACAATGAGTTTCATTATGATACATTTCATACACCAGAATTTCAGTAGGAACAGCAGTATTTCTGAATCTTCTTCTCTAGGAGAAAGCTGGGCTTTAGAACTTACCGAAGAGTCAAAAATCGCAAAAAAAATATTCAAATACTGATATTGACTGTGAAGCCATTTAATGGGAAAACATGAGTGTGAATTCAAGTTCAGAGCAAGCTTGGAAACATTTATTAGTAAAAAACACAAGATGGTTGACTGGATGTCAACTAGTTTATGTTTAAGTTTCGATAAGTAAAAAATCAATATCTATTACGTATTCTCAAAACTTGTATTATTTTCACAAGCCAAACAAGACCAGTCCAAGCTGCAAAAACTATTTTTCGTCAACAATATCCAGTAACAATGTCGTATGTGTGCATAGGTCAAGAAAATGTCAGTTGCCTTGTTGGGAAAAAATATTACATGCTTTCACGTGACAAAACACAATTTATCATTCATTCCAAGCGTAATTGAGTGTGTAAGTAGTCAATTTTGCATTAAAGATTTATAAGCCAACTTGGTCAAACGGAAGCTTTGGCTCTCATGCTGACATGCGTTCCTTCAAAGTTTTATAACATTTAATTATCGCATCCCGAACTAAAATTAAGGTTTTTAAAATAAACCAAACCAGAGAGGTTTTAGGCTGTTACTGCTCGGTTGAAACAAAAAGGTTAGAAAGTACATACGGGGCAATGCGGATACAGGATTGACCAACGAAACGATAGATTTGTTTGCGTTCATCCGATACATTCAAATGGTTACGATGTTGATATCGGTTTTGGGGTCCGGCTCCTCAACAAAGAGAGAGTAAACTGTGACACTGGGAAAAATTCTAGAAGCCTCACCATTACCTCAAGAATGGCAGAGACTGAAATTGGTGAAGATATTTCTTTTCTTGTTCCTTTCTTAAATTTCTTTCACTACCTCCTACTAGTACCGTTTAGGGCAGTTCTGGATACGAACTCAAACCAACGAATAGTAACCAATTTTTTCAGTGATTGTAAACTTTCTCTTTTCAGATTGTATGCCCATTTGTCCACGCTATTGGAGTGTTTGAGATCGTAGTGTTGTGGCTTCTAAGCTTTTTTCAAGTTGATAGCAACGTGGAGCCAAGCATCGTTGTACTTTTTGACTTTGTCAATTATTTAGCTAATTCTTTTGCAACCTTCCTAACCATTTTCATTATGTGGTGGAGAAGGGACATGTACCTGAAATGATTGAATGCACTCGTGTAAAACTGAAACGTGGAAAAGCTATAAGATTTTGGTAAGCAATAATTATAGGTTCATGAGGCAGGTGTATAAAGTGTTTGGTATTGTTTAATTAAGATATTCCTTGGTCTTGTGATATCGAGTGGAGCATGGTGTGTAATTAATTGGTTCTTTCTTCACGATGAACAACATCACGGCAGCCTCCACAACCTTCTTGCTAAATATATTCCTAGCATACACTTATCGATGGCGATATTTTGTACGTAGTACTCACTGGTCTACTTGTACACGCAAGTTTGTTTTATATAGTGGGCCAAGGCCCTATTCTCATATTGGTTCTTGCGTTGGGGCAACTTGGGAAAAAGTTTGGAACTGACTGGAGTCAGTTACCAATATTCAGAAGGGAACTGAGCTGTACAGAAATTAAAAGGAAAGCAGATTGCATTACAAAGCTGTATGGAAATATTCTCACGTCATACTATATCATATCCATTTGCTATTATGCAGAAGCACCTCATATACTTCTGGGGAAAAAGAGGCGACACGGAAAGAGCAATGATGGCTTATTATGCGTTTACTAGTGTGATTTGGATTTTTGCAGCGGAGTTTCATAAGCATGTACTTAACTAACGATAATTAAAATTATTCCTAGCAGAGGCCAAAAGTGATATCCTTATTTATTAATTTGTTTACTTAATAAAGATACAGGAAACGGTTCTTAAATGGATTTCTTTCCACACAGAAAACCCGGATCTGAGTAATAATGAAAGATTAAAATTGGTGGCCATTTCCAATGAGATGTCAATAGATCCGGTGGCCCTCTCAAGCAGATATTTTTGCGTGACTTATCAACAATTCAGTTCAGTGAGTGCAAGCATATTTACATAATTCGCTCATGAGAAAATTTTAAAAATACATTGTATTTGGGTCTAGATGCTGGGCTTGGTAGTTACGTATGGAATGATTGTTTTTCAACAGCAAAACGGTTCAAATTGCAATGAAATTTCGTAAAACTTATGATTAAATCTTTCACATTAGCAGTTTTTTTGCTGATACTGTTTAACATATTTATTTAATACAATGACTAGGGCGTCAACAAAAAGTTTTTACTGAATGTGAAAATTTATTCTACCAGTAGGTAATGGTTCCATTATGAATTGAATTTGAAAACTTAAAACAAATTGAAGCGATTTATTGCGTTTACAATGACAATATTTTTCTTGCCTACGTTTTGATTGATTGAATCTACAGTCGTCATTGGTGCATTGGGTGATAAATGGGAAAGAAAAAAATCTAGACTGACACCAAAATAAAATCTGAATTTCAGCTAAAATCGTTCCACATATTTCACTATGTACGGGTCTAGCTTTAATAAAAACCGTGTTGTTCATCCCGTCTATATATACATATGTCATATTAAACTGATGTATTTATAATTATACTGACTTAATATGTACTATGAATCTAACCGGAAAGAGCTATCTAATCTTAGCTAGCAATCAATTAGCTAGAAACACCATTACCTATGCTCATGTACGTGCGCACATACAAAAATTAATCATAGAAAGTGCTCTAGAGAATTACACAAACAAAACAATACTGCTAATTCGATTCTGTCACTAATTGAAGAAACAACATACTAATAACAGCTACCCACCCACGAAAAGACACGCTAGTTGGAGATTTGTAATGAAGCAAACTAAGCCAGTCAGTATGGTCAGTCTTTGTGAACCCCTTCTGTGCTTCCATAAATGGTGTGTTATTGAATAGCTCAATAGGCAATGGATTATTTTGATACAAAATTTAAAGCACAAATTGAAACGAAAGAAATGGCAGAATCCGCACATTCATCCGGAGAAAGTCTGTTCCTCGTCCCATTCAACCTGTTTTATTATTTGGGATTTGTCCCATTTAGAACTCAACATAACCCAGAAACAAATAGATATGAATTACGCACCTGTTTCGTACAAAAGGTAAATAATCAGTTATTGAAGTAAAAAAAGAATATCCACTATTCAACTTAAAACTTTCTCCCTTTGCAGATTGTTTGCGTTTTCTCCCACATCGTTGTGCTCATAAATCAAATTTATTATTTGGTTTGTGGTTGTCTTGAATTCAGAAGGAATTCGGAAACCAACATTGTACAACTTTTTCATACTGTGAGCAACCTTACTTTCACCTGTTCCATCCTGTTGTTAATATTCCACATTTAGAGGCAACGACAAGGATACCTTGAATTTTTGGAGCACACCCGTTGCAAACAGAAGCGAAGAGGCTGTCAAAAGCTGTCTGTGAGCAAAATTGTATTTAAATTATTAATCGTCTCTTGGAAAATTACAATTATCACATGAAAATATTTTTGTAATCCAAACAGGTGTATACTGGCTTATTGGCATTTAGCATGTTTAACATGGGTATATGTTGGTTTTTAATAAACGATTCTGGCCATTTTGCAAGCCAAATGGCCATGTACAGTGACGACAGTACATCGATTACATGGGAAACTGAAAATGTGACCATGGCTGAAAGTGAAAGCGACAATGGCCATCCATTTCGTATCGACAGATTTATACATTTTGGACTGGTTATGATGTATATGCATTCAGGTTGCTTTTTTGGATTTGTTAATGGGTTATTATATGTGCTTACATTTACGTTGATTAAACTTGGAACCGAGTTTCGAAATGAGTTGCAGAACAGCAAAAAAGAATTTGATTTGAATAAGGTAAACTGATGCAATTTTAAAAGTGGTTATGACATTCGTTCGCCTGATGATAAATTTAGCCAGTTTTTTTACTATAGGGGGTTCGGCTCTATAGAAAACTAAAAGAGACAACTCAGCTCGCCCGAAAAATGTATGGAGATTACATGCTGATATTCTACATGTCAACTGTTACCTATTGCGTTCAAGCACCACATGTTTGGACGGGGAAAAGAGGCGACACAGAAAAGGTGATATTGTTTGTATTCGCCTGCACTAATATAGTTTGGATTTTTGCAGCAGAATTGCATGATAAGGTAAATAATGGATATAACCGTTATAAATCTGTAGTAGAAGTACATATTTCAAATACATATGTTTATAGGTGCACAACTCCGTTCTGGAGTGGCTAACATTTTTTACGAACTGCGAATCTTTGTCTTTGGAAGATCAACTTAAGTTACTCTCAACTCGCTTAGAAGTGTCGACAGATCCTGTTGCTCTGTCGTGCAGGTGTTTTTCCGTCACTTATAAGCATTTGAGCTCGGTACATTTATATAAATTCTGCTGACCTTAACCCACTTCTTGAATTTAATTTAAACATATTGAAAATGTGTTTGGATTTCTTTAGATGGTGGGCGTCGTAGCCACGTATGGTGTCATCGTTATTCAGCTAAATCAAGAAAAGGACAGCAGTAAAACTTTATAGCTCTATTATATTGTTAAGACTATTCCAACTCGTTTGCTTCTGTAATAAAGCTTTTGACGTAGAATTCAAATAACCAAAATTGTTTTCCATCAGCGACCGTGCATCATACCGGCTGCAAGCATAATATATATTAAGTATTCTCAATGAACTCATGTAGTTTCACACTGGTCAGGTAATAAAGAAAGATTTAATTTTAAAAAATTATTGTTTTATTATCCATATTTAATTAAAATCATTCTGTATTTTTATAATCGTTATATAATTATTGTACAAAAACATTTATAAGAGAGCAGTGGTAGATTGATTGTTGTTAGGCCTCGGTGAAGGAATTAGAACTCGGTGTATCCACCGAGGTATCTTGTAGGGGGGTAGCTTCTGCTTCAACCTCACTTAAACCTTCCACTTCGGGGTTCACTCGTTGCTGGTCCCTCTCCTCTCGGAGTTGGGATGCAAAGGCGTAGACAACATAGATAAAATATAAACTGACGAGAAGGTAAAGTCCAATTACGCCCCAATATATAATTATTTCTGGAATATGACTGTCATCATAATCGTCATATTCGTCATTTTTGTCATCCCTATCTTCAGTTTCCGAGGCTTCAGATACTTCTGATAGCAGTAAGAGGAGAAAAACGAGATCATGTATAAACATGATCGCAGAAAATCCTATCCACATCCAGCAGCACTTAATATTTTTCTAGGCAAAACCGAAAATAAGTAAGTTTTCAGAAAAAAATTTGACAGGAAAGCTCCTTTAAAGATCTCTCACCTGTGAGGCTCCCGCATATAATATAATGGCCAACCAAATACGTACAACGTCAAGAATGATTTGAGCAATAATAAATTGTGATATTTCATACGACGGCTCTGCAAGATTAGACCAAACAAGTTGAAACTTGATGCCAGAATATGGAGGAATATATTTCGTCCAGCATGAATTAATTATAGAGTTAATTTCACGAGATTTTTACTTACTAGCATTCAGTGACGGGATAAGATTCAATGCTATGAAAAGGGCCCAATAAATCTGTAGAGGATGAATGGATTTACATTGGTTACTCGAAATATAAAAACTAGTAAACCAAGTTGTGTTTCACAAACCATTACAAATACCGCCACTGCTTTGGTCCCACATTGCAAGGAACACCCACAACAACAGGGATTCAAAACCATTTTGACAGAGGATGAAAGTCGGACGCGAGAGTAACTTATGTTTCTAACACACAAACGATTCAAAAGTATTTACAGGAGAGGAGCTTCTAAATTTTAAGTTATGTTGAAGCTTTTTTGGCCAAGTTGCGCTGGAAATTCTTACCGTAGCTCCTATACATGGGATTAAATCCCATTGCAATATAATGGTTCATTTTCAGTGACACATTAACTATTAAATAATACAAATAACGGAAAATATTTCAGATATTTGTTCCGCTGCTCATCTCATCTTATTTGCTGGTTTATCCGCCGTTTATCTCAAATCTGCTTCTAAAAATAACGGATGATGGCAGCTTTCTTTTTTATCAAGGTTGCTTTAGATATTCTTTGTCGTAATTCCAGTGGCAATGGATTGAGCCTCATTTTATGATTAGGCTGAGCTGAACTAATGCGAGTACAAGCTTCGTTAGTTTGATTATGTTAAAATCAGGATAATATGGTCTGAGCTCACCATGCAATTTATGAAAGAGCCTCGTGAAATTCTAAATTTTATATCCAACCATTCTTAGAAAAAGATTATGCAGTTTCACAGTAAAGTTTTAAAATCGCATTTCTAATTAAAATTTATACTTTCCGTGTCCGTGAAAATTAAGTTTTTGACGATGTTAAGCTCCGGTTGATCATTGTACAAACAATTTATAAGAGATCAACAGAAGATTGGTTTGATTGACGAGCTAAAGCGGACTTATGTAGTTTGGTCTTGGTTGTGTGACATCGGCGGCGCCATCTGAGGTAGTGGCAGCCAGAGCCCTCAGCGTTGACACCTGGGGTTGAGGTTGAGACGCTCCAGCCACATAATACACTTGGGAATACACTTGACGCGGACCTCCCTGTTTTATTTCCTTTATAAACGCGTGGAAAACATATATACAGCCGCAGAGGAAGATAATACTCGCTATTACTCCAAGAATCGCCCCAATTTTCTTATTATTTGTAATTGCAAGTGCCATGATGACCACGACGATAAACAAAAATGCTAATTCAACCACCGCAAATCCAATCCACGTCCAGATATACTTAATATTTTTCTAGATAAAATAAAAAATGTGTGAGTTTTCAGATAGAAATATTCAGAAAAAGGTACTTGAAAGCATTCTCACCTTCCAAACTCCAATAGCCAATGCCAAGTCAAACAAAAGACGGATAACATAATTCACGTAATTCCAGAGAGCTAAGATCTGAGTGTTGCTATTTAAGTTTTCGTGCAATATTCAGTTGATATCGCTGCAAGGTTAATATAGAGTTTTTTTATCTCATAAAGGTAAAACTGATTAGATCTAGTTTTGCATGATAGTAATCCAAGTTTTTACTTACAACTAGTTTTTCTCGATATTCACACTACTGAGCCCTGTGGAGAAATTAAAATGCAAAGCAAGCCAAAACCTGAAAAAATGAATGACTGTACGTTAAACACTAATATCTAAATCTAACGGTTGAAAATAACAGTAACCATTATGCTGTTAAAAATCAAGTTGTATGCCGCAAACCACTTCAATTACTGCCACCCATTTGATTCCATTTTCCAGATTACAACAACATTTATCCTCCTCACACATTTTGAGAGAGGGGAAAAGAAGACTTTTTGGGTCATTCGCGTTGGATTCAACGTTATTCAGAATGAATTGTGATATTATTTCAAAAATGTAAATGGGAATCTTTTAAAAATTCGAACTGTTGCATTTTTCTAAGTTGCGTTAGAAATTCTTAACTGTAACGTTAAGGATGTAAAGGATTCCGCACCAATGTTCATTTTTATGGGTATGGTTTATGCTATTGTGAATGTCAAGAAACATGATGGGTTTAGCTTCAACAAGAATTTGCGTTTATTTATCAACTTTAATATTTGGAGCTTCTCATTTCACTGTAAAAAGGTGCGAAAGTTGAGGTGGTTCCATGGGTTGTTCAGCGGCAGAATCCTGTGGTGGATCCGTGCCAGCTTTTACCATGTTTGAGTCTCCCAGTTCGGTGTTCAGCAGTTGCTCCTCCGTTTGCTGACGTAGCTGGGCGATGAAGGCGTAGTCGACGTATAACAGGTAGATTTCTACCAGACTGATAATCACAACTTCAATGAGATGGAAGGATGTCGTGATGGAAGTTCCGAGAACTTCTGTCGTGATGAGGATCCCGTAAATGATCCTGAATAGGATTACGAGCGTTAAAAAACCAAACCATGTCCAACACAGACCTGAATTATTCTAAGAGAAAGAAAATATACAAACGTTTAGGCGAAAATCAGTTCAACTGACTTTGGTTTCAAAACACTTACTTTGTGAGCTCCTAAAAAGAGTAGAGCAGCGAACAAAACTTGTAAAATGTAAACCAGAAGATGAAGAATGATCAAGGGTCTGTTACCTCGAGCCAGTTCATACAACGTCGCTGAAAAGTGTAATAAATAAGTTTAAAAATTTAAACTGATGAACGAAAGCCATTTTTTATAATAGTAATCGGATTCGTACTCACGATCAAAACCATCCAGAGCCGCTAGCGCTTGGAGGAGCGTGAAAGATCTGTATACGAAATAGAGACTCAACACCTTTGAAGAAATGAAGACAAGCTGGTAATATAAGTAAATAATTATAAAATTGCTGAGATATAGTTGTAAAGGGCACCTACAGCTTCAAATAATGCCACCACTTTGACGCCCTTCTGCAAGGACGTACAGGGACAAGGATTTAGAAGCATTTTACAGAATGCGTTTAATGTTCTGTATTAATTTTGATATTTTTGGGACGACATAAAAACCAGATGAGTAAATTAAAGAGGTCACAACTATCACACTGCATTCAATTTGGTGACTGATCTCTTGTTGTCGAGTTGCGTTAGAAATTAACGCATTGAATAGCATCCTTCAATGTTTATATGTTGATGCAGTTTACTGTTCTTGTGTTTTTCGTTGTTACTTTTCACATGCATACATTCAATGTACAAAATATGAACCAATGTCGCATCATTTTTTAGATCTAGTGTAGTAGTTCTTAAATAAAATTACCTGCTTTGTGTTTAACGGCTTTGTAGTCACTCATAGTATTAGAGATTCTTCATTTTTCTTCCTCAAGTGATGTTTTTCGAAACCTACACTGTAAAGTATACAGCAGAGCACATTTCATTTCGTAAACTTGATGATGGTGATGATGATGATGACATGATGATATAATGGTAGCAATAAATAGATCAAAAGTTAAGCAGCCTATATGCTAGGAAATTTTTATTCAGTGATATCTTCTTTGCATTTATAAAGCATTAAAACGGGCCTTTTTATAGTTACATCAGAAAGACTGCTGTAATTTGAATAAGATAGTGAAGTTCGTTATACAGCTCTTCTTAAAAGACGCATTTGCAAAAATTGATTACATTCGTATATGTGAATGATTTTTGCAACGTAACGGCGTTAGCAAAACAAACCGCCACAAATCTGTTCTTCAAGTGGGTAGATGTGTCTTTGCAATCACTGCAGCTCATGATAATGCTTCAGCTCTTAGGCAGAATTACTTGTTGTTGCGTTACAATTTGGTTACAATAAACCTTTGCATAAAATAAAAACTTTATATCGTGTATTCACATGACGGCATTTTTATCGCGAAAATCGTTTGGTATTATATTCTGTGATTTTATTGTAATCTGAGTTGTAATAAAGGCCCACCAACAGGACTACTAAAAAATGTCTTGATTCCACCTCGTCTTTTAGAAATGTGCTTCATAATGCATAGCAAGGCGAATTTCCCTAGGACAAAAACCATATTGAGATAATCTTGTCGTGGTGCCAATATTGCCAATAATTCTCGACATGCACACTTTCTTCAGTATATTATATGTGGTGCGTTGACCTATCCTACTTCATAATGACGGATGCGTGATCAGAACGTAGGAAGTTGCCCAGTAATACTACGAGAGAGAAAAACTATGGATTGTAAACGAAATAGATTTTAGGAAAAAAACAAATGAAAAGGCCAACTTTTGTTCCTTCTGATGATGAGAAATGGCTCTCATGGTGCAATTATCATATCAATGCACAATTAAATTGTTTTCTCTGTGGCGTTTCGTGCCACACCAGTGTGAGTCGGTAAACTAAGTAAGTATAATTTCGTAATTAGTTTACATATCTACTATACTTCCTGTTAGGCGTGTATTACGGATCTAGTTTACTACCAGGAAAAGGAAAACGGAATTTAGATTCAATGAACTGCATAATTACCAGAATAGATTAAATTAGGCTCCTACCCACTTATGAAAATTAATACTGAATGTTGTTCTAGGACCATTATTTCGTGCAGTCTCGCGTAAATGATTCAGCCATTATATTTTATGCCTCTCCCCGAACTGCATGCATCAAGGTGAAATGAGCAAACGACTGGCATTCCTGATCCCAACTGCAAACGACGCGAAAGAGAATGGCTGAATCCGTACGTTCACCCAGAGAAAGTATTTTTCTCGTTCCATTTAACCTTTTTTATTATTTTGGATTTGTGCCCTTCAGAACTCGTTACTGTGAAAAGAGTAATCGATACCAATTGGAAACTATTTTTACACAGAAGGTAAGCGTCTAAAAATTAGTTTTAAATGTTCCAAAATTAAATTAACTTTAAATTTCTTTCTTCATAGATTATTTGTGCCTTCTTCCACTTTATCGTGGTTGCTAACCAAGCGTACTATTTTTTTAACGGCTGTCTTGAGCTCCGAAGCAATTCGGATATAAACATAGTTGCAATTTTCGATACCGTGAAAAATTTAGCTTTCTCCACTTCCTTGTTTTTGATAATATTTCACGTCTGGAGAAAGCAGCAAGGCTACCTTCAGTTTTTGGAGTACACCCAATGCAAACTGGAATACAGAACGTGTCGCCCTATTTTTGTGAGCGTATTATGCAACTAAAAAATTACTTAATTATAAATTTTTTACAACTAACCATGTCTTTATTTTTGTAGGTATGCATTATTTACGTGGTATTCAGTATGGTCATGATAGCCTTCGGATGGTTCTTGTTGAATGATGCTGGTCATTTTAATAGCATAGTGACTTCCTACAAGCGAACAGCAACACAACATGAGAACGTGACGGAATGCAATTTTACTTTCACTTTTGATAAAGTAATTTATTGGGGACGGTCCGTTTTATATTTGTCTACTGTAAGCTTTTTTGTGTTCGCTCATGGTTTGCTGTACATGATTACACTGGCACTGGGGCAACTTGGGACAGAGTTTAGATCAAAGTTGGAAATAATCAAGGATGACCTTGATATTGATAAGGTATTATGTGTAACTGTAAAAATATTATATGGCCATATTTAGTTTAATTTATCACTGCTTCTAGGGAATACGACTCTACAGAAAACTTAAAAGGAAAGCTGATTTCAGTCGAAAACTTTATGGAGACATTGTGTTAATGCTCTACATTTCAACGGTGACATATTACGTTCAAGCAGCTCATATTTTGATGGGGAAAAGGGGTGAAACGGAGCGAGTGGTCTTGATTGTTTTTAGCTTCACCATTTTAGAATGGTTTTGGGCAGCACAGTTTCATCATAGTGTATTTTCTAAATTCGCAGTTCTGTGTGCTATTTATTTCATTCAAAAATGTGTTAAAATTTTATTAACTAATAGGTTCGTGAAGATGTAGTAGAGTGGATTACAATTCACACGGAAAGGAATTCTTTGAGTCTGGAAGACCGGCTTAAATTGCTCTCAATACGCTATGAAGTATCAACAGATCCAGTCTCTCTGTCGTGTAGATGTTTCTGTGTCACTTATAACCATATTTGTTCGGTATGCAATACAAATAGCTTTCATGTCATATAAAATTGGCAATCCTTTGTTTTGCAATAGCAAACTGAATTGACTTTTCAGATACTGGGCGTGGTAGCCACATACGGAGTTATTGTTGTCCAGCTTAGTCGTGACTGAATTTGGGAGAATCTGATGACAATTCAGGTATTTATTTATCTATGGGAAATAAACTGTCTTAATGTACAGATGAATGATGCGTAGTATACAACATATCATAGTATCAAGAAAGTTGTATTTGTACTCTTTGGTTTCGACCAGGCATTTCCTTATTAATATTTACGTTGCTGTTTAATTATATAAGTAAATACAATTAACACAAAAAAATAATATATAACTTAGACAGCTTCACAGTTTTACCATATTCTCTCAATACCCCCAAAAGGACGAGATCTAAGTTTTGCGAGTCCAAACTAATTATAAGATCGCATGAGATTTCATGAATTAAAAAAACATGGTTATATTTATTGAAAAGTGTAATATAATTTATAGGTTGACTAGAACAATTACTTAATAAAAGGCATTTACATTCCGATAATAAAGTTTTATAAATAGTTTACAAAACTCTATCCACGATTTAATTGAATAACGATGATTCCATACGTGGCTACCACGCCCATCATCTGCAAAATTAAAGACATACTTAAATGTACCAATTTTTGGTTTGATATCAAAATGTTTTCATATATATACGAACAAAGGTGTTGATAAGTTACAAAGAAGCATCTACAGGAAAGTGCAACAGGATTTGTGGACACTTCATAGCGAAATGAAAGTATTTTAAGCCTGTCCTCTAAACTCAAGGAAGTACTCTCTGCATGAAATGTAGTCCACTCTGCGATAACTTCATGAACCTAAAATTTATAAGACAAGTTTAGTAGTACACAATTTTGACAAAGTTTTAATTTACATTTTAAAAACACTTGAAAAGTTATACGAACGTTATGATGAAACTGTGCAGCCCAAATCCATACTATATTCGTTAAGCCGAATATTATTAAAATCACTTTCTCCGTGTCACCTCTCTTCCCCAACCAAATATGTGGTGCCTGAACCCAATAGGCCACGGTTGCAATGTAGAAAGTGAGAATGTAATCCATACAATTTTCGACAGAAATCAGTTGTCCTTTTCAATTTTCTATAGAGGCAGATCCCCTAAAAATGAAAGTCACATGAAAAGTGTTAAGTTTGCACAAATACTCAAAAATCGTAATAGTAAACATTTACAATAGACTATACCTTATCAATATTAATATCTTCGTAGTCTTCACTTAAATCGAAACTCTGTTCCAACTTGCCCCAACACCAGTGTTATCATGAACACCAAACCATGAGCGAACACAAAAAAACTCACTGTCGACAAATAGAGCAAAGACCGTCCCCAATAAATTACTTTTAAAGTTCAATTGAAAGCCTTGCTCGTGTTCTGTTATATTTTCTAGTGTGTTGCTGTTTCATTTTGTGCAAAGGTCGCTAGATTGACAAAGTGATGGGAATCATTCAATAAAAACCAGCTTAGGATTATCAGTAGCACACTCCATACCGTAAAGGAAATGTAAACCTATTTGAAAGGAAATATTGGTGATTTGAATTCATTACAATTAATTTTGAATGATATAATATAATCATTTCTTTTATGTATGGTATTTGCTTACGGTTAAAGGACGGCACTTGCTATGTTCTTGTTTGCATCGGCTGTACTCCAAAAACTTAAGATAGCTTTTTTGTTGTCTCCAAACGTGAAAAAGAGCCAAAACAGGGAAATAGAGAACGTGAAATTGCTCACGAAATCAAAAAGCGCAACTATGTTTGTCTGTGAATTGCTTGTGAATTGAACGCAGCTATTTACCAAGTAAGAAACTTGATTCCCGACCACAATAATGTGGGAAATTACACAAATTATCTGAAAAGAAAAATAATTTTTTTTATACAACTTTGCCATTTTGATTAGTTAAATTTATATCTGATGCAGTCACCTTTTGTGCAAAATGGGTATGTAGAAAATAAAGACCAGTTTCTTGATTATGTTGAGTTTTGAAAGGTACAAACCCCAAATAATAGAAAAGGTTGAATGGAACAAAAAATAAACTTTCTGCAAGCGGTTCAGCGGCTTTTGGCATTGTTTCACCTTTCCTTTTTTCGGCTGCAGGTAGGAAACGTATCCCAAACCAAACTGGCGATTTTATTATCAGCAACTCATGTTGCATGTTTATCGATGTCATTTCGTAGACAAACATAAAATATAATGACTGAATCATCTACGCTAGAGTGAAAGCACTACATATTATCATTAACATCAATATAACTCATCATATATTTTCTAGGACAGCATTTCATATCAATTTTCCTAAGTGGTTTGTTGTCCTAATAAATTTGTTGGCTGTTTGTTTCTACTTGTGTTGGCGCTGATAAAATGTGCGCATGAATGAATACAAAACAAGTCAATAGCTACCAATATATATCTGTAGTGTAATAAAAGTAACAACTCTCTTCAAGAAGGTCTGTAATGTTGCGATATGACGCAGTGAAAGCATCAAGTTGATTGCACCGTTACAAACAATAAATTTCGAGAGGAAAATGTATGGTTGTTTTCGTAAAACTTTTTACCCCATATTACAATTTTTCGTCTCTTTTACACCTAAAATTATAACGTCATCTATTTTACTGGTAGCGTTGTAATTGGCAGTAGTTTTACTCTCGTAAATCAAATTGAAATCAGCAGAACTTTAGAAGCCCCCCTTAAATTTTTTCTGAGTCCTCACTCCCATTAAAATAATTTTTTTTTTTTTTTTTTTTTTTTTTTCTAGTATATTTTAGATTCGTTATACTAGATGGCTTCTTCGCTCAATGGCACAAAATAAAAAACCTGTCGTTGCGAATCTTTGCAGTGTTGGGTCCAAGCGTTTGCAGTAATTGCACTGGTTCGTAGTTGTGACTTTGGTTTTTGATGATAAAATGATATTATTATGAGCAATAAAATTTTAGCAGATTGTGGGGATGATCAACGTATTGGTATTTGTCTTGTCCCTCTTTCAGAAAAATTGAATCGTATTTACAAGATAAAATTATAATCATCTTTAATATTAGTTCGGGCTAGATAAAAATATCTTCAACTTCCATTTTGATCTTTTAGCGCCATTGTATGAACAGATTAAGGCCAACAAACCCCTGAACACTCTTCGAATCATTGTTGCCGTTATTCGTATTTTAGTCGGTGTTTTATTGGCTCTAGCGGTGGAGGGTAAAGGTTGATTTTAAGGAAAGAGCTTTCAAGCGACGATTTATATCTAACAACTTGTGTTTCTTTTTTATTTTCTCAGATGGGTCGGATGGTCCGCAGTCGTGCTGATGAAATGGGTCTCCATTCTCGTCTGGCTACCTCATCGATTTGGGATAATGTCCGGTTATATGATAGTGCAGAACCTTTTCATGGTCTTAGGCTTTCTGGCAATACTCTGGGAGCAACGGAGCAGCAACTGAGCAAAGGAAGCAATTGTTTATAGCAGCTCCAAATCAATCCCAACTGAGATTCAGATGCTGCTATGTAGTCCAACTATTCAGCTCACCAAGCTCATCTTTCTTTAATTTATGTCATAAATGTAATTGGTAGAGTGATGCGACCAAATAATGCTCAAGAATGATGAATCAATTGATTGTAACACAAATCCATTGCAAAAAATAATATAAATACCGCTGTTAAGAAGAATTAAGTAAAGTAGTATGGTTTCAAATTTCTAACGCAACTTGATAATAAAAAGGTGTTCAAAATTCGAATATTTTAGAAGCTCCTCCTTCATTTATTTTTAACCGTCTCACGTCTCCCTCAACTCATTCTATTAGATATTATATTCCAGAGCAGATGAACCAAAAAAGCAAAAGTAGGTTGGATGAGCGACTGTGCATGAGCACATCATCCGCCTCAATCAGCGTCCTCCTTCGTCAAAATGGTTCCAAATCCCTGTTGTTGTGGGTCCTTGCAACGTTGGACCAAAGCGTTTGCAGTAATTGAGGCGGTTTGTGTCATTCCACATAGTTTTTTCCCCCAAACTTTAGTAGTTCATTTTACTATTTAGATATCCAGTCTCTTTAATAATGATCAGCCACAACACAGCCATTCATTTCTTACAGGTTTGGTGGGGTTTAAACCTTGTCATATTTTCCACAGATTTCAAACTCTCCCTCATTGTTTGGATCATTTTTGCTGTTATTCGTATTCTGCTCGCCGTTGTGTTGTTTGTGGGAGCTTTGCAGGTGAGATTGCTCTTCTAATCCTTAAAATTCTGATGATTTTTATCAGAAAATTGTTGTTTTGTGCATAGAAAATTACAGCGCTTTGCTGGACATGGATTGGAACCTCTGAAGTCTTTTTACTATTTGATATCATCTTGCTCATCGTCCTACTAACTACATTCAATTCAAATACCGACCCAGGGTTGATTGTATTGGCTGTCATATCTGCAATTTACTACCTTGTCACTTTCTACCGGATCTATGTTGTCTACGCTTTCATCATCCAACTACGCGAGGAGACGCAGCAAATGAACCCCGAACAGGAGGACTCACCTGCGATAGACGCTGAAGCGGATTCTGTGGTTCAACATCAAACCCCAGCAACCATTATTGAGGGGGCAGTCGATGCACGTAGTTATTATGCCGCTGAGCAAACGCTCGAACGACCTCAACCTCGGCCACCCCGCCATTTCACCATCTAACCTCCTTTTGAATTGTAAATGGGGCACTTAAAATTCTCAAGTTGATAAGAATTATCAAGCTGTACTCTAAATTCCACTCCACGTTGACAAATAAAGCTAAATTCTTGTTAAACGAAATAATTTTTGACGCCTTATTATAATAAACCAGCAACTTGTTGAATAGGTCATAATTTTTAGAAGCTTTCACTCAATTCTTTTCTAGTTGATTCTACATCAAGCACAAAACCGTCACGGTTTTGGTTTTCCGTAGAAAAATAGTGGAAGAATCATATCAAGTGGGGGTGGGTCAATGTATGAAATTTCCAACGTAACTTGGTTATAATAATAGAACTGCGACAATTCGACTTATTTTTGAATAGTTTCACGGTCTCACTCAACTCACTTGAGAGATAAACTTTGATAGCACAAAAAAACCAAACTGGGTAGCTGAGTGAATTTAAAAATAGTAATTTCCCGTCGGCCTTTCCTCCTCCATCAAAATGGTTCCGAATCCCTGTTGTTGTTGGACATTGCCTAATGGGGCCAAAGCGACTGCAGTTTTTGAGCTGGTTTGCATCATCTTTCCACTTCATTTTAAACACAATTATGCATGAGTAGATATCTATCAAGTCAGTTATTGTACGACCTTTTTATTGCTTGCAGGTTATGGGGTTGGGTGAGGCAATCCTCTTAAGCTTTTACATGGACTTACCTATGTGACTGGTCTAGAACAAGAAGAATCGGATCGTACAAAGTATAAACTGGTAAATGCTTGATATTTATAACCAACTCGACTTTGTGTCTATTTTTTGACTTGCAGGATGAACTTCAAATCTGATGAACTCAAAAGTCAACCTACCCTTCACAATTACTAGTCTCATCCTTGGCATAATTCGTGCTGTGGCTGGCGGTGTGTTGGGTCTGGGAACTTGGGGGGTAAGCCTCCTTTGTATCAACTTGTGCATGACAATTTTGATCTGAAAAATGTTTTTGTTTTTCTTAGGAAAATGTAAAGCTTTGCTGGATATGGATAGGATTGGCGACGCTCGGTTCAGTAATTTATCTCATCCTAATGACTTTCCTGTTACCGGTGAGCGAGCGTTCCGTCAAGGTGAACGCCCGGGTCGATGGACGTTCTGTCGATATTTAAATGACCACTTGTCTATCTTTGGTCCTAGAATCTCTTGATATATGTGGTTTGTCTCACGCTATTTATAGTTTCAACTGAAAAACAGGGACAAGATGATCAGACCTGGGGAGATCAAGAGCAGAGGCGGTTGCGAGCAGCCCCGGTCATTTATCTCTAATGTCTATGTCCGAATGTCCGTCTTGGTAATTAATTGCACCATTTCTCCCTCATCTGGTTTTTTCTTGAGTGTCAAAGATTCTCTGTCTTTCTTGTCAAATATTATTGTGGTTAAGATCCCAATTTGATACCACTTCCAACCTTTTCTAAAGCTAATACCTTTCTTCTTTAACCACAAAGTGGTCTTCATCTAAACAGTTTTCTGTTATTTCCTATCATACATTCTCTTCCACAATATTAATTCTATCTTTCCTTATGACAGCTCAACCTCCATTTCTATTATGGAACTCCTGTTCTGGCTTCCGTTCCTAGCAACGCATTTTCTATACACTTTACAACCATAAACATCTCTGGTCCTTATTTATCCCTCTAAACTTTTATTGATTTGTCAGATTCTCGACATTTTTGTCTTGTTGTCTTCTGGCATTTTTCTTCTTCGCATTACTCATTTTTTTCAGTTGTTTACGTTTTCCCTGACTCCCATTTTCAAGAGTTTAGTTACAACGATTTCCAAACGTGTGTGGTACCTTCCTTGTCTTCAGTCTTCTCTGATCTTTCCAATTCTAAGGTCTTTGACCTTATATGTATTAATTCAACCTTTGTTTCCATTCCTATACTCAAGCCCATTCTCCCCAAACGGCAGTGAGTACAAGTACTACTTCTAATGCAACTAAAGAACCACCTCAATCTTAGCCACTCCATCTTTTCCCCTCTTATCCACTTTTCTTTGTAAATGTAATCCTCAGTAAATATGTCAATGAACTTTGTGTTTAAATAAATCCGAATTCTGGTCGAAACAAAACCCACCATGATTTGAAGTTTATAATTACCCAGTCTAAAATAATAGTAAATAAATTGCATCAGGAGGCTAATCCATTGCATCTGGAATTACTATCGAGAATTTATAAAGCCACATCTGATAATATCCGCACAGTTTTTTAAGAGAAACGAAGCGTGTTGTTGGAAAATAATATATGTACATCATTTTGTAGTTCATCGTCAATGTCATTCTTATTTTTACTCAAACATCCTTCACATCCCTTCCTGTCGATCCAGCCAGGAAAATGGAACTTGGGAGACAGGAATTCGGGTGAGTTGAGCACCACCTCCATCCCAACGGTCGACTACTGCAATGGATTTGAGGACCACTGATCAATTAGTCTACTCAGCTGAAGCAATGAGGGACTTAGCTTGTGTAATTGCAGCGTTATGCAAAAGTCATTTTAAAGACGGGAGGCTTATGAATGCTTATGAAGGGGAATGCACTTCTCTTTCTGAATCTTTCCCATCCGGCGGCGGTGGGGCCGGTTTTACTCAGATAATCCAACGATTGTAGATGCATAAAAGACCTGACTCAATATAAAGGGAATATGTTGAAAACTCGAAGCCTTAATATTAAGGCAAGTGAAAGTTCAACGAAAGGTAGGTAAACCAATGTGATGACAAACTCCAACGGCAAGATGTGAAGCCAGAAGGCACGTAATTTCCGAACTCAGATACCAAGCAATAGGCTGGTGACTTCTGTTGTGCCTGCTATACGAAAGGTAGGGATGGTATGGTGCAATGTTTTGAATAATTTCTAACGCAACATAACTAAAAAATGCATCACCATTTTTCACCAAAAATTTTGAGAAGTCCATTTTCAATTTATTTTTTAAAAAAAAAACTTCCCATCCTACTCCCATCAGATTCAACCTAATCTAAAAGCACCCAGTCACCCTGAACAAGCAAATTAGTTACAATCCCACCAACAATCTTTCTTCACCTGTAAAAATGGCCACTATTTCTCCTAATCCCTGTCCCTGCACGAGCTTGCAGAATGGTGTGAAAGCAGTGGCAGTAGTCGAAGCAGTATGAGACTTTAAATTGGGATTACATAAACTATTTTATTTCAGTCATTATTTTCAGTTTCATTCAATTTTACGTCCAAACGTTTTTCACAGGTTATTCATGTCTGGTTTGTCTACCGTTACGCCAAGGCAGTCAAGACAATAAATGATTGGGCTGAAAGCCCACTTCGTAAGAATATGTACTAACCCGACGTATTAGTTAAAAAACATAAATTAAAGTTTTTATTCCTTCTTCCAGCTTTGGCCCGCGAGACTGCTAAGACTTGGGACCCTTACATTCCGTTCATCGTTGGCTGGCTTGTGATTAACTGTTTTCGTGTCATCCTCGCCCTCGTACTCTTCTTCGGAGCTCTAAAAGTAAGTATTTCTCAAACAACTCTCCAAATCAACATTCTTCCTCAATTTCTAACCAAAATCCCTTTTTATTTCAACCAGAAACTGTCCCCGTTAATCTGGACCTGGTTTGGATTTACGTCACTGTTTTTATTTCTCAGTGTGATCTACCTCATCCTCATGATTGCTTCCACCATCTCCGGTCTAACTTATTACATCATCGAAGTTGGATTCTTAATCGTTGTAGATATCTATTTCTTGTACGTTGTCTTTGCCTTCCTCGCCCAACTCCGTAAGCAGGGACAGCCGATGAGCGCCTACCATGGAGGTCCAAATGAAGCATCTGTAGCTGCGGAGCCACGGGAAGGGTCAATCTACAGGGCAATGGATGACGGAACGTACTATGCCGCTGAACAACCTATCGAGCCACCTCAACCTTAGCTCCTCCGCCTTCCCTCTTCTACCTGACCCCCTCTTTGTGAATGGGATACTCAAAATTTCAAGTTGATAATAAGCATAATACAATGACCTTGATGTTGATAAATAAATCCAAATTCTTGTTGAAACCAAACCCGTCTTGTTTTTCGGTTTTATTTGCATACACTATTCATCACATTTGACATTACGATAAAGAATTTCTAACGCAACTTGGTTTACTAATAAAAAACAGTCAGAATCCATCATGGTTTAATCCTTTTGAACAACTAGTTGAGTTGTAAAGTCCCGCATCCGCCTTATTTGCTCCTCCGTCAAAATGGTCCCAAATCCCTGCCCTAACGGGTCCTTGCAAGGCTGGAGCAAAGCGATTGCAGTAATCCTATTTGTATGCAGTTACGACTTGAGTTTAGCAAAATGTAGTAGTTGTTAATGTTTGACTATAAGTAAGTTTCATTAACGAACAATGATTCTTGGTAGGTCTGGTGGATCTCTATCGCGTTCGTATGTGTCCAGACACTCGAAAACATTTTCGAGGAGGACGAAGAATATCGTAAATAAAGCCACGAATGCTAGGATGATTTTCGGTACATTGCATTTTTGAGACAATACTAAACTACCATTTTGATTTACTCTTTCAGCGGATGCGTCTCCTAACATATTCATAGCTATTCCCATTTTGGCCACAGTGTTTGCTATTATTCGAGTTCTCGTTGCGCCAATATTAGTTATAGGAGCTTGGAAGGTAAGGTAACAAAAGATGAGCTCTTATACCTGAAAACTGTGATGTTTTTGTTTTAACTAGAAAATTACCGCGTGTTGCTGGATTTGGGTCGGAGTTATGACGGTCCTGTTGATATTCGATTTGATACCTGTGTTTTTCATACTGGTATGGGTATGGGTGAGTGGAATAGAACAATCTTCATTCAAGACGGCAGTGATGCTCGTAATGGCGAGTATCTTAGCCATCCAAGCCTACTTGATTTATGTTGTCTATGCCTTCATAATGGAAATGAGAGCGGAGAAGCAGCAACAGCAACGGGTAAGTCCCGAGGAGGTCGGCTCGAATGTGGTTGGAGTTGGAGCTGCTCCTCAACCCCAACAAGCTATGAATTTGGAAGCCGCTGATCAACCAATCTTATCAACTGAAGCACCAACGTAGCTAGTGTTCCATTACATCTATCCTAATATAAATTAAACTTGCATGATGATACATACTGAAGTAGTATAGCGAATAAAAGATGGTTATGAATCTGAAATTTCTAACGTAACTTGGATATATCACAATTCAACTATTTTAAAAGCTCATCCTTCATTTCTTTTTGAATTGTCTGACTCCCACTCGAATAGTTTTAGTAGATTTTATATATAAAAATATGAAGAAGACGGGACAATCACCTCCCACCTCAAAATGGCTCCAAATCCTTGTTGTTGCGGCTCTTTGCAGTGTTGGTCCAAAGCGTTTGCAGTAATTGAACTGGTTTGTGGTTTTGAATTTGGTTTTTAACAAAATAAATTAAAATATTCTTATTCTTATCAGAAACCTCTCATTACCTGCAGATTGTGGGGATGATCGACGTATTGATATTTGTCGCGGCGGTCTTTCATCTGAATGCTCTAGAAAAATCGAATCGTACGAGATTATAATAGATTCTTATCATACATCCAAGCTAGATAAAAATACCTTCAACTTCCATTTGAATATTTCAGCACCATTGTATGAACAGCTCAAAGCCAACAAACCCCTGTACACATTTGGACTCATTGTTGCCGTAATTCGCATTTTAGCTGGCGTTGTATTAGCTCTGGGAGCGTGGAGGGTAAGGTCGTTTTTAAGGGAAAGGAGCTTTCAAGCGACGATTTTTATCTAAACCCTTTGCTTTTCTTTCATCCAGAAACATATTACGTGTTGCCGGACATGGGTTGGAGTTTCGACAGGCCTTCTAGTATTTTTTCTCGTCCAGTTCATCATCCTATTGACCAATGGATCGGAACACTCCGATATGACGTCCATAGCTTTGGTCTCCTGTGTTTTTGGCTTCCTCTTCAGGTGCTACCCGATTTATGTTGTCCACTCTTTTATAAAGCAACTACGGGAGGAGGAGAAAAAGGAAATCCCAGGTGCAATTAGAGGAGCGCCATCTCAACCCATTTACCGAGCAATGGATAGAAGTACTTTTAATGCCGCTGAAGAACAACTCGATGAACCACCTGAACTTTCGTCACAGAGTTTATAAATGTAAAGCTCAAAATTTTCAAGTTGAATCATTGAATTGGTTGTTGATAAATAAATTCACAGCCGAATCAAGCCACCCCAACCTCAGCTTCTCCGCCTTCCCTCTTCTGCCGGGCCAAAGCTTTCACCGGGTGAACAGGCTGCTCATTTTCAAGTTGATAATCAGCATAATACAATGACATTGATGTTGATAAATAAAGCCAAATTCACGTTGAAATGAAACCCAGTCTGTTTTTATTTGCATACACCCTACTCATAAAATTACACAGGGAGACTCCATCCATCGCAACCGGAAGTTGGCTAAAAATTTTCTAAGGCGATTTGCTAATAAAAAAATCAGCAAAAAAATTGTTAATATCTCGAACATCTTCAATATTTTTGAACAGTTTTGCTCAGTTCCTTCTACTAGATCAAACGTGGATGAATCTGAAAGCCCGAGTTGGTTAAAAACCCTTGTTAATCCTGAATCGGTCTTTGCTCCTCGTGTGACAATGGTTGTTAATGTTCCGAATCCCTGTTCAGGGGGATCCTTGCAAACCTGGTCCAAAGTCATCGCTATAATTGAAATGGTTGATGGCTTACAATTTGATTTTTACCAAAATATTTTAGTTGGGATTGTGTACTTTTACAGTCGTTTAATGTGACGTGTATATTTTTGCAGGTTTTGTATCTCCTTGGTATAGGGTTACAAATCTGGGCTATCCAGCTTCTGAAGGCCGCTAAAGAATCAAAGGGTAAGGAAACACTTGACGCGAGTTAAATGAAATTAACTAGCTAAACTCATGCAAAATTTGTATCAGTAAATAACCCCAACTTTTGAATTTAATGTTTCAGTCGGGCAATTCGGAGACGCATATTACGATGCTCTAATAACTGAGTCACTGTGGCACTCGTAATTTACGCTCTTCATTTTCTGTGTCCTTTGTATTAGCGGTGGAGCTTGGATGGTAGAAACTACTTTACTTGACGATTTCTGTCATCTGAACATGTGCACGTTTTTGTTTTACCTAGAAATGAAGTGTGTTGTTGGATCTGGATCGTAGCTTCGGTGTGCGGCTTAGCTATGGTGTCATCAGTCTCCTCATACTGTGGTCTGCACCAACCAAAACCGATATGAAAATGCCGGGGGCAATGGCGGGAGGGAACATCGCAATGGCAATCGGCTATCTCATACAGTTTTATCTGATTTATGTTGTCTTTGCCTTCGTAATGGAAATGCGGAACGAGAAGCAGCAGCAACAAGTTGCTCCTGTGGCTGGAGCTTATCCAGTTGGAGTGCCATCTCTCAGACTACTTATTATGTCGCCGCCGCCGACGACCAACTCAACTACCCAACTCAGATTTAGTATCAAATCAGCCTACTTCTATCTATGATAAATGTTTTTTATGATGATCAAGCGACGCGAAAACTATTCAAACACTTTTTTTTTTCAATCAGATGAGAAATGAGTATTTTAAATGAAATAAAAATAATTTAATGTGAGAAACATTGTGAAACTGCATGATTTCTGTGAAGACAGCTGGATAGAATTTAGAATATCATTCGGCTCTTTCTTAAAATACACAGTAAGAAAGCTTAAAATTAAGAGAAATGGGCAGCTTATGAGATCTCATTTTATAACTTGAACTGAAGAATGACAGTAATGATCGATTTACCTTCATACAATATTATATTCATAGCATAAAAATAATACATATTCGCCGTCTTAGTTTTGATTTAGCTGAATAACGATAACCCCGTACGTAGCTACCACGCCCAACATCTAAACAAATAAAATATTTTAATACTAAAACTAATGTAGAGGTGAAAAGTTGGAGAATTTGTATTAGTGTACCGAACTCAGATGTTTATAAGTGACACTGAAGCATCTGCATGACAGTGCAACCGGCTCTGTAGACGCTTCACAACGAATCGAGAGTAATTTAAGTCTATTTTCCAGAGACAAGGATTCACATGCTGAATAAAATGATATCCACTCCACAATGGAAGTTTGGACCTAAAAAAAAATCATAAGAATTTGACCATGAAAACCTTTTTGAATTTAGTTACTAATTAGTCTAAATCATACATGTGGTGAAACTCTGCAGCACAAATCCATACTATGTTGGTAAATGTGAATACAATCAATATAACTTTTTCCGTGTCGCCTCTTTTTCCCAACCAAAGATGAGGTGCCTGAACGCAATAGGTCACAGTTGAAATGTAGAAGCCAACACGTAATCTCCATACATTTTACGGATGAAATTAGTCGTCTCTTTTAGGTTTCTGTAGAGCTGAATTCCCTGAAGTAATAAAATTGGTTTAAAAATCATCATGTTTCATATCCACTTCGATAATTTCATTGGTTAACCTTTTGAAAATCAAATTCGTCTCTGGTTCTTCAACTCACTTCGAATTCCGTGCCGAGTTGCCCCAACGCAAACGCAAGCAAATAAAAAAGCCCATTAGTAAACCCAAAAAGGTGGCTGAATGCAAATATAGCAGGATTTTTGCAAAATTTATGTAATTATCCAAACGAAATTCGTCTTGTGATATCTTTCACTTCCGATCGCAGTCACATTTTCAATTTCGTGTGTTGACCGTGCTATTGTAAATATATGATTGACTAAAAAATGGCCAGAATCATTTATTAGAAACCAACTCCCGACAATGTTAAAAATGCAGAGTACCACGAAACCAATTTGTACCTGTTAAGCCCAGAAGCATTTGATGTATGAACTACATTTAAATGTGATTGATGGTTCAAATTATTACAGTGTACTCACGCCTTTTTTCATGCACCATCCTCGCCCTTTTTGCAACGACTATACTCCAAAAAATTAAGGTAACCTTGTTGCTGTCTCCAAATGTGGAAAATTAACAACAGGATGGAACATGTGTAAAGAAGTTACTCACAGAATCAAACAGGGTAACCAAGTTCGTTTCGGAATCCTCTTTGAATTGCAGGCAGCCGATGATCAAATAATAATTTGTTTGTTATCAAAACGATGTGCCAAAAGAAGCAAATAACCTGAGGTAAATGATGATATGATAATGATGAGTTTTTAGATATAATTTTAAATGCAAATTTTATTGCACTAACATATTACTTATTTATGGTTTCTCACCTTCTGTACAAAATGCGTGTGTAATTCGTATCGATTCGTTTCTTTGCTATGTTGAGTTTTTGAAAGGCACAAACCAAAATAATAAAAGGTTGAATGGGACGAGAAACACACTTTCTCCAGGTGAAAATGAAGATTCCCATCTCTGCCACTCCTACTCCTGATTTAAATTTTGACTGAAGATCAGCCATTTAGCTTTATCAAGTGCAAAGTGGCTAGTAATCCAACTACTCCGAGCTCCAACTGGATATATTTGTTTATTGGAGACGGAATATGTGCGTGTTTTATTGTGGATGGCAAGGCCAAGTTCCAGGTATAATTGGGCACTTCATTTCTACATCATTATGATTGTATCAAATTAGCGTTATTGCTTTGTTTTTGTGAATCCTCTAGAGAACTGTTTGCTTTTAATATTCGTAAGTGTGAGCCATTCGATTGCAAAAGGAAGTAATACCGTCATAATTCTATTTACTTCAATTAGATCGACCGAATGTCTCTTTCCGCTTACATATGTATATACACAGCAAAATAGTGTGTTGGTGGTGAAAGGTTTAATCAACTATAATTCATATATTTTATAGTACATGGACAAACGCCTTAAACAGCTTGAAGAATTAATGTAGGGAATTTGTAAATGAGCTACAGTTATTCTTACTTAACTCTCCGATGAAACCTCAGGTGTGTAATGGGGAAACAATATTTCTTCTAAATTATATGGTTCCATAGCAGAACATCACTAACATAAGAAGTAAGCACCAATTTAGTCACGATTTAGCTTAATAACAATAATGGCATATCTAACTAGACACTTACTAAATTGAAGATCAGGATGATAGTCGTAAAGGCATGTGAATCAAAATAAATGTTCTCCTGGAAATAAGTAAAAGATTTATGCGTAGTTTTGAAAATGATGGCTAAGATGAAACAATGGTGAAAATGAAATATTAAACGCAGTTTCTCTTTCATTGTCGGCGTTTTCCTTTACCTTTTCCAACTCGCCTTTAAATCGCTGCAAGGTGAGTATCAATAAGGAAAAATGTCTTTGGGTAAATACAAAAAGGGTGGGCAATTTTTTGCTGAATAATTTAAAAGCAGGTCAAACTCTTGTTTGACAGACACGCCATATGCCACTAGATATTATGGACAGACAAAGGCAACTAATATATCCCTTTGTCTGTGGATATTATACGGAATACATATACGAAAAGATTACTTTTTGTTTGAATTCTCTGCCTTAAACCCGTTCCGACGTCCTTATATTTTAGTAAACAGGTTTACGCTGATTTTAAAGTCAATTATGGAAAATTTGAATAATAACATATTCAGTACTATCTGGTGGCTCACTGTTAGCAAGGAAGTTTTAACTTAAATATGTAACTCAATAACATCATTTATATCAAAGTCAAAGATCTGAGACGAAAATAATTTTAACTTGATTTTTCAAGAGTATTAAACCTAGTCAAGGTAAAAGCAAATGCACAAGATCTATGCATTTACTTTTGGCGAACTGTGACAGTCGAAAATATGGAGTATGAATCATTCATTACTTATTTGTTGTGTAAATGTATATTTTATTATCAGTTTTGGCCTACTTCTATTATCTTTACTTACTATAGATATGGTTTTATTTTTAGGCTACTATATATCAGTTACTTTTACATTGGTCTCCACACGGTAATACTCTAGGCAAATTAATTTTTTACGCTGTCAGATTAGCATCGTTAAAGTATTAATCAGTACGTTAATACCTATAGTATGTACCATATACTTTTGCTAAAATTTTATTGCATCCAATTATTGAGAGGTGTAATAAAGTGGTTTTCAAAACTAACCAACAGTGATTCTTAACAAAAATGAACAATCTTCAAAAAGAAGTTATACAAAGAAACCTTCCCGAATTAATAAACATTACGAATTGTAGTCCTTCGGTGCTTGCAAAACTAGAATCGTTACAGATTTTCAGTGATGATGATGTAGCGGAGCTGGTGAGCGATCTTAACTAATAAAATTCTCACTGTTTTTTGTTTAAAAATCAGTTTAATTTAAATTAATTTAGAACGCCTTGCGTAGCAATCGGAAAGACCAGGCCTATGTATTTTATAAGAAACTTCAAACAAAGGAGAATGCATTTGATCCATTGGTAAGTTTGCTTACAGAAACGAATCAATCAGGAGCAGTCCGACTTTTGAAACAAGGGTTAAGATTGGAATCAACGTCCACCTCAAATATCCCTAATGAAAATGAACCGGATGTAAGAAATGTTGTAAACGGAACGAAAACTAAACCAACACAAAAGTGAAAACTAGAAATATTTTGTGCTATTATAAGTACATCCTTACTGGTCATCGGTATCCCCGTGTTCATTTTAATAAAGAATTCCATGCATCATGATAGTGACTCAACGATTTGGAATAACGCTAAAGTTTTTGATAGTACTGAAGTAGTGATTACAGAAGACGAAGCAATTCCCGAAGATACACTTAGGGCAAATGAAACGACTGTGATGGTTACGCAATCAGTAGTAGTCAAACAACCTGCACTTCTAGGTGCTGACGAATTTGACGGTACTGTTCCTGCCACTAAACCAACAACTGCTGTACCAGAAATACTTGCTCCAAAAGAAACCACATGGATGGTTACGGAAAGGGATTTTACTTCAGAAACTAATTTGCCGAATTCTAATTCTAGCGAGTTCAACATAACTGTTCTTGTATCTAAACCAGCAAAAAATGTTACGGCGATACTTGCTGGAGATGAAACGATATACTTTACGAAACCTGCTTTGATCTCAGAAATCACAGTTAATAGTGCTAATTTTAGCATATACGAAAGCACTGCTTATGCTATTAAACTAACAACTAAGGTTCCAACTTTTACCACTCAGCGTATCACCTACGTACCCAATTCAATTAATCGTTGTGATATTAATGTTCTTGAAAAAGATGATGAACAGACTAGCATGCTTTTCAAGGTTTGTCCAGACAGTAAAGAATGTCCATGCTGGGGAGACAGCGCTCGGAGAGATGTGCACTGTAAAGGTACTGTCATCTTTCAATAATTCACTTTAAGTTTTAATCTACAGTTTTCACTGTCATTTGTAATTGGATATGTCTTTAGAATGGAATTACCAAGAACGCTGGGAAATTCAAAATTTCGGTTTTTATACATGCTACTGTTGTGGAAAATACTGAGCACATCAAATCAGTGTTACACAGAAGAATAAATTTGTACTGAAAATTAATTACATTGCCTCGTACACCTTTTTATTTGTAAGGTTGGTGGAATTTAATAAATGTTACAGGGAGTATGCCACGAAGGCTAGCTTGAGTTATAAAATTGTCTTATACATTTACTGAATGAGAAAAAATTTAACATTCAATTTTGTTGGAAAATTACTGAAATTTAGTGGACTAACAGTAATCCAGAAAAAATTCAACGAAAGAATGACGTTATCCGTCTCAGAGTGTTCTCAATAATTCTACCCTTGAAACCTACCCTAACTGGAGACTAGATGAATGTTATCAAAAGTAAACCCACCATACAACCTTAATTTGTTTACGTTTACACACAAAGGAGGCTTTTACTCAAATGCTTAAATACTGCATGAAATGTACAATCACGAGAACTTTAAAATTTTATTTTCTTAATCATTTTTATTGTAAATCCCTCAAACTCCTCCCCACACACAATTTTGATTTACCTAATGCGTCACAAGCAGTAACTGAGACCCAGTTTTATTCTGTAGCAGCATGTTTGTTTGACAAAACGTTTATTTGAGTGCGATGATAATAAAATAAAATAACATTGTTAACATGCTTAAATGGTTTACCTGCCTTATTGCTTGAATTGATAAACGAGAATCCCGTAGGTAGTAACAAGTCCGATCATCTATATATACATATATACATTTATTATTTATATTAGTATTCGAAATATAATGAGCATTGGAATGTAGTGATTTTCAATATCACAAAATTCTTACAGATCCAAGAAAACGGTAGGTTATAGTGAAGAAAACGCATGATAATCCCAAGGTCTCATTCTCAACATCTTGATTAAAAGTCACCATCATAAATCGTTCGTCTACTGTGAAATCCGCTTTCAATCGCTTTTTTATCATCCAATTTTTCCACGCCATGTGAATCTTCATCATCCAAAGTTAACTTTTAAAAAGGAGAAACTAAATTTCCAAATATTTTGTACTTACCCTTTTTGGCGTATCGCAAACCACAATCAAGAATGCTCCACTTACAGCGTAGGTTAAAGTTAGGTAATATTTCTCTACAGAAACCCACATGCTATCGTTATGACCATTTCTCAGCGATGGAGAATTTGCTACAAACGATAGAACCCCGATGTACTGGACAAGCATTATGTTTCCCACAACTCCATTTGTTTCTCCAACTGCATCACGCAAAATGTCATAGTTTTCAATAACTTTTTTCAGGGAATTTTCGTCGCGAATGGCATTCTCAAACTCCATTCCCATTGAAAGAAAAGCCAACGAAGAGACCAAGACAATTATGCGAGATATGTTGTACAAGTTGGTAGCTTGGATTAACAGAATTTTTAGAGTAAAAATCACTGCTTTTCTGAGAAATATTAGCGCCCATGATTCGCTTGCACCCAGGAGCTGCTCCGTTATCTCTGCAATTTTTCCTAACGACATATCCACTGCTGGAGAAAGTGCCTCTGTTCCAAACGCGGAAAATAATGACATGCATAAATTCAGTCCACACAGGCAAACAAGCAGGCATAGCAAAATCCCCTAAAAAGGGAACACATTTCCGCATGTGGTTAACAAACTTGTATCTAAAACGAATCAATATTATCTACAAAATTGATCTCACTTTCATCATCCCTCGATTCCCAGCTTTGACTCGAGATTTTTGGATCATTCTCAGAATTTTTGGTTTATCAAGCCAAACCACTTTTATCGTAATGACGACTCCTATATAAGACGCAGAGCTTCCAACCGCATAAAGTAATAGTGACACATCCGGCGACGTAAAAATTACATCCAGGTAAATAACCATGTAAAATATGCCTAACCCTAGAGCAACCAAGTGTACTGCTGCACATAATACCTTGTCAAATGCATCATATCCCCATTAATGTTTAATTGGTTTTCTTAATGCTTATGTTAGATAAATTATGACAATTTTTGTAAAGCTTTCTTACCTGTTGAAATCGATTGTGTTTCAGAATAAACTCCCCACTTTCACCGTCAGTTTTCACTTTGAAGGGTGCAAAGAGAAAGTAGTACATAAAATTGAAAAAGGTTTCAAAATATGTGTAACCTTCCTGTGGGAAGGATTTTGAAAACTGTGTAGGAATATTTAGTTCGAAACTCTTTTGGCGATGCATTTCAAAGATTTATTTTTGATATACACATTCTGTTTCCTTTACTGTCAAACTATGAAATGTAATAATTCCTTAACATTAAGTTGTTCATAAACATGAAATGAAAGTTGATGTAATGTATAGAATCTTGTGTATATTTCTAAATGATCTGACCCACCCAAAAAGTAAATAAGCTCGTATGATAATGTAATATTGAATGAAATATTGACTCACAGCGCAAACAATATCAACGAAATTGTTTATCATTGGAGCAATTGAACTGCCTTTTTTCTAGTACACATCGATTGATACTTACCTTAACATGAGATCTACATTTTTCAAAAATGTACAGTCAAAAACGAAAACGTGGAACCGAACATGCTGTCTATATAGATATCAACAATGAGAATGTCCAAAAAAGTGCTTTATTAACATTTTGCAACCTGTTCTCTCCTTGCCGCCTATTTTTAGTACTCATCCAGTTTTCAAATCTCGATATCCAGCAAAGGGTTGGTGAATGTTTTTATAAAATTAAAGCTTTGCTGTTTAAAAAAGCACACCGCACGGTTTGAATGTGCTTAGACTATGGGGCATCACACCATCTTTTAAGTTAACAAACTAATAAAAATCATATATCAGAGGATGTGCCTGGTCGTGGAATGTAAGTTTCTATTATCCAACGTCGATAGTTATGCCATACGGAACTTCTTTTGGTTTTCTTTTACTTTTCAACCGTTCCTTCTATGCGTGCTTGAACTTGAACTGAGCATACTTGTCAGAAAAGTTTTGAGAAAGTTAGGCTCAATATGACATACTTCAAATTCAAAATATCCAAGTTAATTTTTGGTTAATTTAGGCACTTAAAGTCATTTAAAATAGATATCTAGCGGTATGATGAATCAGATAATATTATACAAACTTTTTTTTGGCCAACTGGATGAAGCTTCTTATTGTGAACCTTCAAGTTTGATGGGACACGTTGGAACGAAAGCCCTTAAATTTTTGATATTGATGCAAACATGCAAATTCTCTTCAATACGATGACTTGGATTACAGCGGTCAATAGATAGTACAACTTAAATAATATAAAACTTATAAACACATGCCTAATTAATGCTCATTGCAGTTTTATTTATGTAATTACTTTCAAGAAGGTGCTTAAAAGTTACCAAATTGAAGTGGGAACGTCAACAGAATAAAGAGATGGCAAAGATAGAAAGGTTATTGAAATTGATGCCAAATATAATCATATATACTGTGTTGAGTCCTTAGATTTATCATGTTGATTTTTCCTTGTAAATTACATTAAAATAATGAAGTAAAAGGCGATCATACGCGCTAATATATCTAACGTTTGGAAGCGAAAGGTTGGCATGTCCAGCCTTGTTTTATCGCTGTTTCCTATCGATATTTTAATTGCTATCCATTACACTTGTGTACTGCCCATTTTACAGACGAAGAAAGGCAATTTCACTAATCGTTAGACTAGACGGAAACTGGGGTTTTTGTGCCAGTGCAGTGCATGATGCCATGCCATCATGTCACGTCACAGACGTTGGTAATTCTTAACAGACTACGCTTCATTACTCAACTGTATCAAGACTTAGCGTCAGTGAGATTTTAGGTCTGAAGCAAGAAACAACTGGATACTCTCAATGTAGGAAAGGTGAAAGTGAATGCCGTAAAATTGCTAAATGCGTTACCTCTAAAATGCCGGAATCCGTGAGTGAGGAGGATATTTCATTTTTGGTCCCATTCTTCAATTTTTTCTACTACCTTCTATTAGTCCCATTTAAGACCGTATTGGATAAGAAAACTAATCAATACCACATACGGACTTATACTTTACAGAAGGTAAAGCCGATAAAATTGTTCCAGTATTCTCGAATCAATGCAGATCTGAATCTGAGTTAAATTGTGTATTAACTATCTTTATTTCACAGATCTTCTGCCTATTTCTTCACAGCATTGTGTTGGTCTTCCTCGCGTTTTGTTGGTTGATGCCCTGTCTTAATTTCCGGAAATATTTGGACCTTAGCATAATTGTGCTGTTTGATTTTGTTAGCAATTCGTGTTCCTTTGCGTCCACCTTTTTAATAATTCACATTTTATGGAGGAAAAGGGAGGAATATATTGAGGTGATTGAATGCACCCGTGTGACGGTGAGAAGGGAAAAAATGATAACAACTGGGGTATGTACACAATATTTAGAGTAAAATTAACAATTTAACTGCTGAAAAAACGAAGGATGATAAGGACCAGTCCTTATTGCTTTTGGTTTTCAGATTTACCTTTTTATTATGGTTTCGAGCATAGTATGGGGTACCATCATGTGGTTCATGTTTCATGATCCGGGACACTATGGGAGTCTATACAACCTTGATAAACTCATTTTTGATAGAAATGCATCTGTCCCTAATATAATCGGAGCTCACTCTCCAAACATTCTGGAAAATGTATTGTATGCTGGAATTAACATTTTAGTGGTTCACGTATCCCTTTTTGATGTGGTGGCTCATGGTCCATTACTAATTCTAGTTTTTGCATTGGGACAACTCGGGAAAAAGTTTAGAACCGAGCTGCAATCAACAGTTGATATTCAACAGGTACATGCTTGAATCAATTCAACAAATGATACACAACAGGAAATTTCTTTTCAATGACCAATTATACGATGTTTTCATTAGGGAAATGAGCTATACCGAAGATTAAAACGGAAAGCGGATTTAATTACAAATCTGTTTGGAAACAATCTTATGACATATTACATTACTGCAGTGTGCTACTATGCGGAAGCACCTCATGTGCTTCTTGGGAAAAGAGGTGATGCAGAAAAAGGCGATGATTTACTTTGGACTAACCAGTGTGCTCTGGATATTGGCAGCAGACTTTCATAAAAATGTATGGATACAATGCATGATGACTTACGTAATTGTTTGATACAATTTTTCTGTAAAAACCTAATATTACTTGCACGTAGATTCAGGTGACGGTTCTGCAGTGGATTGCATGCCATACAGAAAATGAAGATCTTAGCATTCAGGATAGACTGAAACTGATAGCCATTTCCAATGAAATGTCTGCAGATCCTGTAGCTCTCGCCAGCAGATTCTTTTACGTCACATATCCACAATTTAGTTCAGTCAGTACCTAATATATTTGTAATTACAGGTTTTTGGGCCTTAATCCATTTTGTGTAAATGACTTTTTTCTTTTCTTTCAGATGTTGTTTGGTTACTTACGGATCATTGTTTTCCAGCTACACAAGGACCCAGTTCAAAAATAATTAACGAAGCAGGGTAATATGCATTGACGCGTGGTTTTAGGTCAAATTCTTACAATTATATGTTTTTTGCCGAAGTAAAACATCAACTTATGATACAGAATTTCAATGTTCTTTACTTCAACAGATAATTTTTTTCATTTAGTATTAGTGCATTTTTACATAATATGCCATCTAATCTGTGAAATGCATTAGACAAAATAATTTTATAAGCGTGTATTAAAAGCTTTTAGAAAGCTGAATGGGTGTTTCGAATCTGATGTTAAACAACATTATAAATAAATTGGTGAAAATGGAGTTTACCATTTAAAGCCTAAATTCGTATGGACTATTGTAACGTTTATTGATGAAGAGTTTTTACTTTTTACCCACGACGCAACAGTTCGTTTTGAGTGTAACAGCTATGCATAGAAGACGTATCAGGAAATTAGTGCCGACTTGTGTAAGACTTGAACGCCAACAACGTGATGATTATAGCTTAAACAGATTTGACTGTACAGGTATAATGAAGCAGGGTTTCGTTGTATTACGGAAGCTAGCTAAGAAGAGTTTAGAGCAAATGATTTACTTGCATTCGCATTACATTAAGAAATAAGCAATATGCGGAATGTATTTGGAGGTTGAAAATATGGACGTGGGCAGACGGAAGTAATTCATCAGCATCATATATTCTTTCAGTCTACAACAAAATGCAATCATCTGCATTAATTGATAATATAAGGCTTCGCAACATTTCGTCGTAAACAACCTATCTACCAAGCACAAGCTATGCTCTGGTATATATATAAAGCAAACATCCTATAATCTGTGTAATAAATAGAGTAGCTAATTATTATCGAATTGCCTACTTTTAGGGAAAATATTGTTTGATGTTTCTCTAGGGAGTATACCTTAATTTCGCTCATCAGATTAGTTTCGCTAGAATGAGTTCTGACGGCTTGCTTTCTTATTTTTGCATCTAAAAACTGTCATTCGGTTCAAATACGTAGTAGAAAAAGAAGTACAAACTGCTTGAAGAAAAAGACAAATTAGATTCGTATTCAGAAATGCAAGACACAAATGGGGAAAGTGTTTTTATCACTCCCTTCAATCTATTCTACTTTTTTGGATTTGTTCCTTTTAGAACGTACTATAGTCAGAATAAGGATACATATTACTTACAAAGTAATGTTGTACAGAAGGTGAGTAGAAAAATATTTTAAAAAGCAGCAACTGGTAGAATGCAATTTAACAAATTTCAGTATTAAGAAATTGTCTATTTTCAGGTCATCTGTGCTGTGGTCTATATTGTTGTGGCTATTTACCAGATTTACTATACATTCAACTCCTGTCGTCAATTTAAAAGTTCTTCAGAAGTAAGCATAGTCGCTCTTTTTGATGTGGTGAGCAATTTTGCTTTCTTTGCTTCTATTCTCTTGGTAATGAACTTAATGTGGATTGAACAAGCAGGCTACCTTCAGTTTTTGGAGTACATTCACTATAAGCAAAAATCTGGAAAGTTTGCCGGTTCATTCAGCGTAAGTTATTTCTGAAAACTACGAATGTTTTAAGTCTCCTGGGATCATTGTTTCCGACTTTTCACTGTCTCCTTTCTACGCAGGTTTACCTCATCTTAATTGCATTTTGCCTCTTCTTGGCAGTCGTGAGCTGGTTTTTAGTAAACGATTCTGAGCATTATATCAGCCAAACCGTCCCGTTCTACAACAATACATCAACCATACTGGAAAATGTGATCAGGCCTGAAAACGAAAGCGACTTTAAATTTTATTGTGGTCAAGTTATTTACTGGGGAAACACTGTGTTGTACATTCATACAATTAACTTTTATACGTTTTCACAAGGACTTTTTTTCGGGTTGATACTTGTGTTGCATCGAGCTGGGACAAGGGTTCGAACAGAAATGGAAAGGAGCGAGGAAAACGACGATATTGATAAAGTACAAAAATTATATTTTATTTATTAAATGAAGGTAGTAAGAAATATTTGAATTCGTTACTAAAAGTATCTTGTCTGAATTTGTTAGGGGATTGAAATGATTAGAAAACTGAAAACAACAACCAACCTAGCCCAAAAAATGTATGGCGATTGCTTGCTCACTTTCTACATCTGCACCGTGTCGTATTATGCTGAGGCTCCACATATTTTGCTGGGAAAACGGGGTAACGCGGAGATAGGGGTCTTGATTGTTTTTGGGATTACCAGTTTGCTATGGGCGTGGGCTGCAGAGTTTCATCATCGTGTATGAATCATTAACATTTACAGAATTTAAATTAGTGTTCGTTCAATGCAAACTATAACGGCATTATTTAGGTACATAAGTACATTGGAGAATGGATTGCAAGTTACACGGACAAAGATTCATTGTGTTTGGAAGATCGGTTAAAATTGCTTTCAATTAGGTCTGAGGTGTCAAGTGAGCCGGTTGCCTTTTCGTGCAGATGTTTCTGTGTCACTTATAAACATCTATGCTCGGTACGGTACTAAATAAAACCATTTCTACTTAAAAGTAATAAAATAATTTCCTTTGGATGTTGGTCTGTTTTCAGATGCTAGGAGTGGTGGCAACATATGGCGTCATCGTAGTCCAGTTTAATCGTGATTAGGTTGTCGCTGAAAATGTCGTTTTAGAAGCTGTCATGTTTTCCTGATTTTTGTTATTACAGAATAAAAATGTTGTAAATTATGTCACAAGGCATTTCTACGCTCACAATTAGGATAAAATACATCACCGGGTATCCAATTCAGTAGTCTGGTATGCTAAGATGTTTATATGTCTATGTCTATCTTCTAAAATAAATTCCAGAACTTGATGCACCAATAACTTCATAATACAGCGAAGACAGGAAGTTGGTAATTAAGTTAAAATTAGTGTTTGAGTAGTTACTAAATCATTTCAAAACTGATTTGCATATTTTTCATTTTTACTAAGACCAAATGCTAGTTGAATAAAAAATGAAATGGAGCTGGCAAAACGAAGCTATTGCAAATCGAATGCTAAAGAAATTCAGTAAAATCAATGCAAACACACAATAGTAGTCCGATTCTTGTAATTGACGCGCTTAATTCAATGGAACACTTTGCTAATAATTAATTTATACATAATGTGTACAAATATTTATTAAATTTCTACAATCTACAAGGAAAAATTCTTTTTATCTTCTCTAAACTAGATGCAAAAAGATTTGGTAAAAGAAATTTAATTAGTTGAAAGGGCTGGTTGCATTTGCAAGCTCACAATTAGGTAGGTTACAAATAGCCCCAAAGTCTGCAAATTTAAATCAAATGCTTATTATAGTTGCTTATTAAAAACCGGTTGCTTTCAATAAAATTATATATGCGACGCAGTGCTATTTACAAATGGTATTTACCGAGCTCAAAAATTTATTCGTGATTCCAAAATATTGACAAGAAATTGCCAAGCTTCCACTTTTCACCTCACTCATTATAGTCATAAGTTTCATTCTAGTTTCAACCGTAACGGCATCGTTAGACACTCGAAGAAGATTCTGCTCAAGCCAGTTGTCTACAGCTTTTTTCACCTGAAACCGAAATTCATTCATATTAAAACTTTGAAAGCAATCCAATTGTTGAGTCCAACCCATGTCATTACGAACTCACCATTTGGTGATATTCCGCAAATACTACCCAACCGATTGACGTCATCACAATGACAACATACACAAGCATTTCAGTGGGAGAAGAATCTCTGAATCCCATCAAGATGTCTGGACCCTGGAGGAGAAATGCCAAGTACGATGCAAAGTAGGAAAGAATAAGTGGACCGGCACAGTCGTTTATATCTTTTGCTTTGATTTTTAATCCGAGATATAGTTCAATACCCTTTAAATATAAAATAATGTAGCAATAGTTAATGAGTCACAAATGTTTGTTTGTTATTTAAATGACAGAATTGTGTTTGAGCAAAACTTTAATTTACCTGTTGAATTCCTACCGTGGAACTTAGCTTATGTTTGAATTCTTTGGCCACGTCCACCATGCTCAGGGAGAGCATAACAAAAAAGAAATTGTTGAAAAAGAAAAATGTACT
Source organism: Orchesella cincta (assembly GCA_001718145.1). Classification (NCBI taxonomy): domain Eukaryota; kingdom Metazoa; phylum Arthropoda; class Collembola; order Entomobryomorpha; family Orchesellidae; genus Orchesella; species Orchesella cincta. The sequence continues at coordinate 42,166 of LJIJ01000345.1, forward strand.
TGAAAGTGACATAAATATTAACATCAATTGGAACAGAAAATATAAAGTCCACAACCACCAAGTAGATTCCCCAATTTCTGAAAGTTCCACCACTGTTCCGTTTATTATTGGAAAATGTAAATAAGATCTTTGCACGTGTTCCAGTATGATACAAATAATATAGATGATAGTGATAACAAGTAGACCATTTTGCAGGCATCTTTCCTTGTAAAACAATTTTTTATATAATACAGTGACATTATCTGACAGACATGATAGAAATGTGGTATCGTTTTATTACCAGTTTTTCATGTTGGATTAACGTTCTCGTACATTCCAAAACTTTTACGATTTTTTTCTTTCGGCTCCACAGCAAATTGATTCCAACCAGCAAATACAACAAACCAAAAAGATTGTTCAGATGCTGCAAAATTGTGCCCATCAAAGTTAAATTTTGATGACCTTGAATGCCAAATGAGGATATCAGCACAAGCTGCGTACAAACATTAATTCCTTGTACAATGCCTGAAAAAATCTAAGGAAAATATAAAACTTTGTTCATATATGCTTTAATGGATGTTTAATTTGAAAGAAAATGTACGGACCCGTTTAAAAAGCGAAGATGTTAAGCAATATGATCAGTTGAATTCACTTTCTTGAACAGTAAAAGGAATCATGCGTAATCCGGAGAACAAATTAAAAACCGTAACTAAAAATCTGCTCCGGCTTTGCTCTACGCTGGTTGCCATAATTTTGGTTTTTGACTCTACCATGGACATTTTCATGTTTGGTTTTGTAAAAATGAAGGTTTCTGATAGAATACTACTGGCCATCGATTAGGATTTCCAAGAAATTCAACAAACTCTTCACTTTTCAAATTAAAACTTTCTCTGGTAACGGCGCGGGTGAATGTTTATCTGAAAGAAATTCCACGTTCACCAATGAAAATGTTCTCGATATTGATGTTTGGGGTGTGACAACATTGCTTTCAATAATATCGTTATTCCTAAAAGTACTGTATTTTTGGGCGTATTTCTGTTATTATTATTAGCAAATTGTTTTTAGGTATTATGAAAATAACTCATCAAAGGAAACCGGAAATACAATTATATAATGTAACAGATTAAGTATTTCATATACATTGTTAGACAAAAAACATTCTTTAACGATCCAGTAAGTTCTAATGTGCAAAACCATGAAATGTTAAAATAATATTTATGAATCAACTAGCCATATAGAAGCAACTACTAAATACTTAAACATTTTATTTTGTTATACTATAACAAATAAATGTGCCAAACAAAGGCTCGATTTCTTTAATATGACATGCTCACATATTGCAACTGAAACCATCTGAGTTGTTTTTACAACTTATGAATATAGATTAATAAGTGTCTTTGCAGTGTGGCCCGCTGTGAAGCTGGAAAACGATGATTCGTACGTCACCACCAAGCCCAACATCTAGACGTATATAAAAAGCAAGGAATATATGCAAAAAACAATAACCCGAAAGTTTTTATTATACACTCTTACTGCACTGAATTGTTGGTAAGTGACACAAAAGTAACGGCTGGAAAGAGCAACCGGATTCGTTGACATCTCATTGGAAATATAAACTGGCTTCAATCTATCATCAGAGCTCAAGTATGTATTGAATATTACATTTCAAACACTGGGTTAAAACTGGATAATTTGGCCTTTAAACAAATATGTATTCCACTAGTCATGTACATTTTTATGAAATTCTGCTGCCAATATCCATAAAAAAGTGGTACATGCAACCATGGGTCTTAAACCTTACGTGGCAGAGTGGCAGTGCCACGAGAACACTTGGGCGTGAAACCGAATTTTAGGAGAACAGTTAATTTTTGCCAAAAATAAAATGAAAAAATGTATAAAATAAAACCACAGAAAAATAATTGTTGTCTTAAGTAACCTCGTAAGGAGAACAAAAGAATTTGTGTTCTCTTGGGTAATCCCAGGAGGAGAACAACAAACTGTGTTCTCTTAAGTGATTTCACAAGGAGAACAAAATAATTTGTGTTCCCTTATGTGATTTCATGAGGAAAACAAAATAGTTGTGGTTCTCTTAAGTAATCCCACGAGGAGAACAAAATAGTTGTGGTTCTCTTAAGTAATCACCATGGGGAGAACAAAATAGTTGTGGTTCTCTTAAGTAATCCCACAAGGAGAACAAAACGGTGTTCTCTTAGATGACTTATGTGATGAGCAAAATTTGTGTTCTCTTAAGAATCAAAATAGTTCTCTTAAGTAATCACCACGGGGAGAACCAAATAGTTGTGGTTCTCTTAAGTAATTCCGCAAGGAGAACAAAATGGTGTTCTCTTAAGTGATTTCATGAGGAGAACAAAATAATTTGTGCTCTCTTAAGTTAACTGATGGGGTGAACAAAATAGTTGGTGTTCTCTTAAGTAATCTCTTAATGAGAACCAAAAATGTGCATTCCTTCAAAATGCCTAATAAGGAGAGCAAAACTGTTGATTTCTTGGCCTAAACATTTAGTAGACTAGAAACAGTTCAAATCAATTAGCAATATGAACAACCAGTAAGATATTATGCTCTACCGTTTGTAACTTTGATTAGTTTGAGTTGAAACTAGATCCAGGAAATAATTACAAGTAACCAACATTGAGATAAGGATATCAGTTAGTACCATGCAAGCATTCATATTAAAACATATGCGTGCTAAAACTTATCTAAAGCAAATGACTGTGCCTTCCAAAATGTTTTAAAACTCTTTGGTATTTTATTTAAAAAATACTTTTTCAACATCGATCTCATGAATCCATTATTCAATATTTTTACTTCAACACAGTTAATTAGTACAATAATGCCTTTAAAACCTTCAATCGGTTGCAATTGTATTGTGCACGTTCAAAAACTGGATTTTCCAGGACAGAGCTTTTCCATTGAGAATATGTTTTCACATATGAGTAAAATATTCTCAGAAGCCCTTGTCCATCTATCTGATAAACACTCGTTCAGAATTTTAGCGAAATTGCCAATACGCAACGGCTGCCATTAAACCCTTTCAAATGAGTAATATCCGTGTTGTCTGCACTGGCAATAGCCAGGGTTGAATACGGTTCAGATTCTCTTTATTTGCATTGACTACCTGAGTAGCTTGCCAACAAAATAGATCCGGCTGCTGAAGCGTTTTAGATAGCATTCCAATTTCATGATAAATGCATGATATCCCAGTTCCCTTGAACTCGTTCAAATGCGTTCTTCCCATCAAAAACTCGTCAAATGCCTTTGTAGGTTTTCCAGGGTTGATTCAGAACCACAAACTCCACATGCCGTTTTCCTCTGTGCATTCACAGGCGTCTCCTTTCGTTTTGCTTTTCTGTTCATTTTTTCAAGTCAAAATTTAATGAATAATAATGATTTGTGGCCAACCATTTCGGTAGTTATAATCAACCGGAAATTAAATAATTGATAACACTCGTCTTACTGAAATGATCAAAATGATCTAGTTAAGGATTCATTTCTACACATGTTTATGGTTACTGTTACTGAATAGCTGAAACAAAGTCCCTTTCCGCCGTCATATTATGCAAATCCGTAAAAAGCTTTTATGCATTCGTTCAATATGATATGCTGTTAAATTTACCAGTTTGAACATACAAAACCAGAAAAGAAGTTAACACGCATATTTTCCATTTCTACGCTTCTGAAACTCGCAAAAATGTAAGGAGAACACTTTGATGAAAAATAATATGCCACGAGAACACTTGTAAGGTTTAAGACCCATGGCTCGGAGTGGCAATAATTGGCATGACTGTAATGGCCAGCATTATTGGCATTTTACTGACAAAATAAGGAATTATTGTCGGCAATAATGGCAATAACTGTCAATAATTACGTAAAAATTTAATTTTTAATTAAAATGAAGCAGTCTTAATGTTTTTGATGCTCCGTGGTACACGAAACTAGTTTTAACTTGTAATATGATCATTTAAAAACTTTAAAACCAAATAATTAACTGTAATTAGGTAAATAGACGGAAAATATATTTGCCTATGCCATTGCTCTACTGTGTGGCACATGGTGGCAACATGTATGTTATATGGGGAAATATTTCCAGTCAATATTGTCAATATTGTCAATTATAACCAGTCAGTGGTAAACTAGCAATATTGTCGGCAAATTCCGAACACTGCCCAAGAACGTGTGTTGGTTTGTTTTTCATTTTTGGCAAAAAATAATTTTGTAAAAACTGCATAAACCTTATCAATTTAATATGTGGAAATTTTAAGTAAACATGGTTTGCAGTGTTTGAAAATCGTCATTTTAAATTTTTTTGATAAGTTTCCGCAAAACAAGAAAGCCTATTCTAGTTCAGTATTAGTGGGTTTAAAGAGGGGTTTCTCATAAATGACTACATTTTGCAAAACTGTTGGTTCTATTTCATTTCCCACCGACTACGTACTTTACTCCTAGCTATTTTTTGAAAATTGGTTTCTGCCCTGTCTGTCATTTTAATAAATAACTGGCGTCCGGTATAAATTCTAGGGAAGTTTTTCTGGAAACCGCACGTATTCTTCTAGCGTAAAAGCTCAAGTATAGACATTGAATCCGCAGAATCGAGCACTACATTTATAAACTAGAGAAACAAATTATGTTTTTCAAAAAATTTAAATCTTGAAATTCGTTTTCCGAAACTTCCGGTAATGTGCAGAAAATTCATTTGATTAAGTTATTACAACGTTTTCCTCCTCCACATACTTGTTTGCAGTTTCGGTTCAGAAACAAGAGCTACCTGTTCAATTTTTCGACGTTTCTCAAGTAACAGTGGATTTATTCACATCATACATAACTAGCAAAAACGTTTTCTCCAGCTGCAATCATAAGAATTCTCCATAAGAATTCGAAAAACATGAATTACGCGTTACGCCCGTACACGCCCTACATTGCAAAGTGCTGCATATTTTTTATTCACGTAGAAGCAAAGGAAAGTGGTTTTGAATTTTTCGAATTTGCGCAACGGAAAAGGTTTCACTATACCGACAAGATTGATATATTCCAGTTGATATCATTTTCCTATACGCGTCAACACGTAACAAAACTGGTGTTCCTGCTTTCGAGTACTCCAAAGACCAAAACTTGTACAATATTACTGAAACAGCCGTTAAAGACATGTCCCGCGACGTAGCTGAATGGCTTCAAATAAGGATATATAATTATAATATACTTTAGGAGAATATATACTTTACAACGACTGGTACCTGGTACCATACGACGGCCTAGTAAAAAACCGCAAATCGGTTGAGAAAAAGCGATCGTTCTGTTATAACGAGGCCCTTTTATAGGTGATATTTTCGGAAAGTAAACAATTGTTTATGCCAGCCAAACAACGTCATATCTTCGGATGACCGGAACGCTAAATAACAGTCGCGATTATTAAGGCCCTTGTTTTTTAAGATCGCTTTTTCCGTAAGCTGTTGCGGGCGATGCGATCTCTACATGGGAGCTGCCTCACTAATAGATGGCGCCAATATTTACGACTCGGTCTACAATATTGTAATCCAACAATGCTACTCAAACTCGATAATTGAGTTCATCACCTGGTGCCTATATCAAAACCGGCATACTTTATACCTCGCAGTTTATGCTAGCGCGTTTGACTTAAACACGTGGTTGATGATAGGAATTAGCCTCTGTTTCAGTATGAATTTGTGGCACTATACCGTATTAAAATTCAGCGGTTCCCGTGGTTACAATCTTGTGTTTTTGCTACATTTGGTTGGACAATCAACGTCTGAGATAAATTGGACCAGACTTTTACTATGAAAACGCAACTTTGTACAAAACTGAGTTAGTTCTAAAACAAATGTGGGGTGCTTCAATGATCAAAATTTCGGAAATGTATATACGAAGACACGTTACTCAGGATATACGTGATATCGAACTAGAACTGAAGCGAATTGTAAAAGTACCTGCTAATTGGAATCAGACAAAATTCATGATAGAAATGGACTACTACGTTTCCAAAATGTCCGAATGTGGGCGGGATGTATTTATAGACACCTTGGATAACGTCAACAAAATACATCTTGGGCTTACCAAGCGACAGACTAATAGTGAAGCTATTGCGACCAGCAAGGTGGCTTACGTCGTTTTGCATCATTTATGGTTTTTTGAGGAACTAGACATACCATTGGAAACATTGGAAAGACGCCTTTCCTCCTTCGTTCAATCTGGAATTTTCCACCTGTGGAAGGAATGGAAATACAGAATTGATAGTATGAATGAGACTTCGGATGCGGCAAACGTGGAGCTGCCGGATAAATGCAGGAAACATAGTTGTGCAAATACTTAGATTATTGATGGCTACCTTTAAGTTTATAAAAGCACTGCTCGAATTACCGTTTCAGTTTAACACTGCATTTATGAAAATTGTCATTAAAATTAAATAACTTAAAGAAGATGTAGATCTGCATGGTTGTCAGATTATAAGATACCTGAAATTTATTTCGGTGATTTAAGTACTTAATGTAATAAATGAGCATAGTAATATTGTACATAATAGTCACAACGAAATCATTACCAATCTGGTTAATGTACTGAATTCTTCTTTTTTTGTTGCAAAAATATTGGCAGTTCAGCATTGCTATTCAAGATAACAGTATTAATATTAGAGTAACGCACCCTGAGTTCTTTTCTTGCTGATCCCACTTTAATGATGCACGAATCTACCACTGGAAACACCAGGGTTCGTTTCAAAGTGAATGATTTGTCGCTCTTCCAAAAAACACGTAAAACAATTAGAAGCAATTCATGTTTATTTATAATTACTTGCACCGTTTGGATTAGCATTTAACTCCTAACGAGGTAGAATGAAGTAAACCCGACATTGGAAAACTTAGCCAAGCTTGTGTCAAAGTAAATTTCAGAGTATTGTGTAGCTTGACTAGTACGTAGAAAAATAGTAACGAAAACGTTGAGAGCAATTCTTGTTATTATACTTTTTGATAATGATTCGTGAAATTTAGTACCGCTTTATACATATATACAGTCTTTCGCAACATTACATTGGTAGACTTCGAAATATATTTATTACTCGACATGCTGAAGATTGAATAGTCGACTCCAGAAAGAGAGATCAGACTTCATTTTATTATACGCACATAAAAATAAAAGATAAGTATCTACGTTTGACACTCAGTAAGTAAGTAATTTTCGATAGTAAGAGTTTATTTTTATGCTCAATTATCTTGAATATAGTAATAAAGAACGAAACCTTTTCGATTGAATCGTAAAAATTATTGAATATGGATAATTGCAGATACATATAAGTTTACGCAGTAACTTAATTTTGTGCTACAATATATTTTAGAAACACATTATTCTTTCATAGTTCATATAGTTGAAACAGTTTTCAGTTTCCAAACGTTTGAAAATCGATCAATAAGATCCTAAATTCCTTACAGTATATAATTTTGCGTCGTTTTACTTCAGGTCGATGACATCAATTTACTTCAAGGGGCTTATTACACATATTAAACACATACATAATGTATAAATATTATATGCATACTTTTTATTTTACATCAATATATTATAATACTGAAATAACTATTTAGTTATACATCTTGTCAAAGACCATGACACAAAGTAGTAATCATTGCCTAATCTAATTGCTCGTCAGGCAATGGTGAAAGTGACATTAAACAGATAATTAGAACAATAGGAAAGGAAACAATGCAGCATATTATGATTCTGCATTGGTTTATTAATTTGTTTTTATATATTTCTTTGTTTTTACACACACAAACTCAACAAATTCCTGGTAGTTCTATTAAAATCCGGGTTTAAACGGGTTGCCCACCTGCTCATTCTAACCAACGTTTCATCTCTGATCGTGAGTAGAATGCTACATAAATGCTTAAGACTATACTATACATTACCTAAACATATAAATACTTATCTCACTAACATTTTTTAACCTACTTAGGTATACAATGCTGCGAGGTATTAGTTTAGCGAAATAGCGATTCTGTGGTACATTTTTTGTGTTGAAGAGAATTTTGTGTTTAGTTTGTTTTGTAAAACTCGCCTCTTGAATTTATGTTTACCATTCTAGGATTCGAAACCTCCAGTCTTACCATGATTGTGATATTGGTTGACAAAATACAGATTCTTAGTGACCCAAACCTGTGTAATATTAGGTTTTAAAGCGTAACTACTTATTTTATTGGCAGATACCTTGTAAATTATAAAAGATGGTTTACTATCGCGAAACCAACTGGAAAATCAGCCATATAAGACTCCTGTGAGTTAACGTGCATATTCGAAATATGGGTACTAATTCTTGCTGTCTTGTATAATTATTACTTTAGTTGTCTTCCGACAACCCCAAACGTCTCTTGATATATTAAATGTCAAATGATTCCAAAGCCAGAAACGAACAATTTTGTCATGTATAATTAGTCGACATTCAATTGCAAATAATAAAACAGTTACTGCTTGAAGAAAGAAATGAAGATAGAAAACAACTACAATGTTATCATGGATCGATAGTGCTTTTGCAGATAATACAGTTTCGGCTTGTGCCGCCAACACAGTATCATTCCAAGTATCGATCCGAAACTTCCACTCTTTCCACAAGTGATACAATCCAGATTGTATCAAAGACATGTACCTTCTAATAAATATTGTGGGTGGTGTGTATAACCCATTTATATTAAAAGACTGAAAGAGAGATCCATAGGACTTTTTACTACTTGCCATCATTTCCTCGCTAATTTGTTTAATTTTCAACCCATAACCTAGTCTTTTTACAGACAGCTGTGTGTCGACGAAAACATCGTTTTCACATTTCGATATTTTGTCAATATAGTATTCAAAGGGCAACATGCGCTTCCATTCATCTGCAGTTTGTGGAGTTTTCACAAACGTTTTTAATGCTTGGTTTACTTCGATTTCAGATTGATTCATATGCTTGCGCATATATATATTAGATAACGTTACTTTTTCAGGATTCCAATATTGCATACGCTCAATCCACATATCATTGTTTCTTTCGGAATTGTCTTTCCAAAGAATGTGTAGAAAATCAGTTTTTGTTGTTGGGAGAGAAAACACAGATAAGTTATTGCTGAAAATTTCTTCAAAAGTTTCCAGCTTTTTTGATGGGAGAGGAGACGTCAGCTCCTCAATATTGTTCCCTTGATAATTGTTGGTCAGAAATAACCCTGCTAGTATCCAAGCTCCCGTGATCCATCGACACTTATTTATAGAAGATGTCGATTGCCCAAGGAGAATGTTTAAAAACAGCGAAGTTTCTAATATATCATGTTTTGTAAATCTAGGGTCAACACAAAGCCAGATTACCATACTTGTTAGCAATACAGACATTAAAGCAACCCAAGTCTGCTGATCAAAAGCACTAATAAATCCCATTAGTGACAAAAACCCTTTTACTGAGATTGGCGCGCAAGTTACAAATTCAATTTTATCGTAGCGAGTTGAAAGTTGAGTGGGGTTTACTGTATACTCAAAATGTACAACCATCATGGAACCAAAATCGTAACCTTCGTCATTTAAAATCTTATCGAAATTTACAATTGAGTTGTTTGGGTACAATATACCTATTAAAAACGGTTCAACGTCGTATCCCGCTTTCTTCCATTGACTTAGATAACCATTTATAGGAGTTTCAGGATTAAAAATGGAATAAATAGAGATTACCTGTTCAAAACAACGTATCCGAATTTGGTCAACGGATTCACGATTTTCTGTTAGACTATCAAATGGTACAATTTCCGTTAACCATTGTGTGTTTGAGTTTACGCAGTTGTCAAGTTTTTCAGGGTTATTTTGGTATTTGTCACACCGATCCATCAGCTTCCGTACACCATTAGTGGGATTATTGCAAGTTAACGCTGATGTTTGTACCACTTCAAAAGTGTTTTTCTCGATGAAGTATTGAGTCCAAAAAATAAGTTTTGTGGGGATAAAGTTATTAGACAACATACTAGAATAAGCTGTATAATGGATTCTTGACAAATATTTTCTATCAGCAGCAGACCACACGTTTGGTTCTACATGAATGGAAAATGTGCAGCACCTCATTTTGAATATTTCATTATGCGTACCCAAACGATAGTCATAAAGCATGTTGGTAATGTTTTCAATCAAACCATACTCGTTATGATCCAATGTTGGAATTGGAGCTATACATGGACCGGAATTTACAAAGATTTGGACAAAGCAATGTGATTTCACGGGTGGCGGAGCGTCGAACAGGAATCCAATTCGAGTTTGAGGCACATATCTCGTGTTGTTGCAATTAAGAGCCTCCGGTATGTATTTAGTTGGATTTTCGCGTTTGTAGCCATGTACTGACAAAACGACTGGAAATTCCAGTGGACTAACAATGAAAGAACTGTTGTCCCTCTAAAATAATTTGTACAGTGCATTTCTCATGTAAGTTTGTAAATTTAAATTTTATAAAATACATTGGTTACTTACCTCAAAATGATTTTGTATAATGTGCACCAAACAATCTTTAAACATGCTCAAGCTGGATCCAAAGTTTAATGTGGAGTACTGTGATGATGAGTTAGCGCATAGAAATATAATTGTCAACATGACGAAACCAGTGATTGAATAATCCATTTTGTTCCAAAATTGTGTTGTATTTTTAATTAACCAACAATTAAGTTTATACCCCTACTGCGAATGAAGGATTGGCAGGAAAGCTTTGCGAGTAGTCGTGAAAATATTCGATGATGTGATTGACGATTGAAACGCTTAGTTGAAATGGAGAGCGATTTAGGAATTTTGTTTGATTATTGCAGAATTAACAAGAAAACTGGGTAATACTTTACAACATAATACGTATTAGTAACACTATTTTCCGTGTTTTTGAGTCTAATTGATCATGTACTTACAAAAATATTATTTAAAGTTTTTCTTGGACTGCCTTAAACGCTTGTAATATTGCAACATACAGCATGTTCAATAACGATATGCTTTGGTTGTGTAAAAGACTGGTGACTAGGTAACCAGTCAAATGGTGAATCAAAACCCGTCCTAAAATTTATGTTAAGTCGCCAAAAGCCTTTAAAAGTAATAAGGAAACCTAATGCTGGTAAGTAAGAGCCATAAATCCAAACTTAGATTTTGCAACAAGCTTTCTTGTCTGAATGGATCTGATCGATAATGTGATACAAAAATTAAAACATTTGATCGAGATACCATTAAAAAGAAATAGATTTACATTTAAAACTTCCCTTTACAGTTTCGTGTTCTACAGATAGTCCTACAAAAGTTAGAAGGCAACCACTGTAGTTAAGATGCAATTAAGTTATTCGCAAATATATGTAGTAAATATTGGCAATGAAAAGATTCATGGCTAAAGCAAAATAGATCTGCTACAATTTTTTAACGTGAATTTTTTTCCGAATTCAGATTTAACTTCATATAAACCTAAAATGCTATTCATATTTGCTAATGAAACGCTTTTAGAAAATTACGCTGTGTGACTACGTAGAATATCAAACGACAACTGACAAAGTTTTCCATGCTATAAGACTGTTGGTTTAAAAATTTCGTGTCTAGACTACATCCGGTGGTTTGTAGAGAAATTATCCTTGTAGTGTTAAAGTCGCCTCGCCTTGTAAGTTTTTTGGATATGTTTTTTAGCTTACCACATTTGATATCTTATGAAGAGCTGTATTTGCATATATTTTATCCACTTTGGATAAAAAATACATGGCAAGTATATTCCATGTATTTTTGTGTAACAGAAATAACGTTTTTCCTGAAGGTTTACATGAAGCAGATATCGATGCTGTTTCTGGGTAAAAAATCGATTGACATTGACCTCGTTCTGTCTATTCCACAATTGTTAAAGCATTCTGTTATATACTGCTGTTACAAACCCACATGATTTGAAAAGAATGGACGCGTATTATATGTAACCGTAAGAAAACGCTAGAAATTACAAACACTGTACTCCCGGTTGGTCAAAAAGCCGCCTTATGACTATCACAAATTACACGAAATGCATAGCATCGTTAGTACATTGCACACAATATAATTTGTTAAAAGTTGCATAGAATACTTATTTGATTGGTTTTATGGACGCTTCTTCAAATGTTTATCCAAAGCTCTGTCAAAAGTTCAAATCAAGCAATTTGATAACCACACAGTTTTCTTCGTATTTCTTTTTAACGCATCAAGTAGCTGAGCACATTTTAAGTATTTTCTATCTTCTATAAATATAAAACTGCAACTTTATCTTTTAATTGTTGATATGATAAACAACTGAAGCTTTCTGCAAATAAAAATACATCAAAAACAATTACCATACTAAATGTATCCATGGTATATGAGTTTACAAAAAGTAAGTAAGTCACAAACCTATTTCACTGTCAATTCATATTATGAAAAAGTATTGAGAAACCATCTGATTTCAACAGGTAAAATATGCTCTGTAGCTTACTACTAGCCATTATTGTTCTTCGGAGTACTCCATTTACAGTATCATAAAACGACATTAGCACCAAGTTAATATTTTAAATCCCATAATACATAATAAAATTCTTCAGCGAGTTCCTACCAATCAATATTTGATTTAAAGTTGAAAGAAATATCCTGTGTGTCCAATAAAACAAAGCAGAATATAAAAATGACGACAAGTTATTTGATTTATGTCTGTCTGTCATTAGGTTTTCGCAAGTAAAAGTACGAGCATTATGATGATAATTATAAGATATTTCTGTGATGAAGGTGACAAATTAAGACCAAATATCATCATTTCAGCCTTCCCATTCAGCTTTCATATTTATTGGGTTTGAACCCGCTTTTGCGAATAAGATTGCATATCAATGAATTTTATTATTCGAATAATTCAAAAAATATCATATCATAAAAGTATACTTCACAGTTGCGTAAAACTCAAGTCCGATGAGTAACTAGTTAAACCAAATTCGTATATAAGTCGTCAATTCTCATCAAGTGAAATATTTAAAGCCGTCGTTGATATGCTTACGATTTACGCATTGAACTTTCTACTCAGTAAACTGATAATGATTCTCAGTTGCAATGCCGCAAATTCTACCAATGCTCAAGTGGATAAAAAAGCAGTTGTAGGCCGTTGACGGAACCCAATGCTTTTGCTGCTTATCAATTGAATGGTCAGGTATGAAAACGGGACGTGGATTGGCGTCATATGCGATATTTAAAATTGCAAATTTGAGGTTTTACGAGGAATGTAGTATGAAATTCATCGAGTTAAAGACAAATTTGATAATTATGTATTTTTAAAACATATATCACATTCTGACAAAAGAGCAGGAAATTGATGAGATTTTGTGTATTTTATCAGAGTAGTATATGAATTTTGCTTGAAAAGTACTAAATAAGGTGTCGTTATATTTAATTCGAATTTAAATAAAATCTAGATTCGAACACAGAATCTAGAATCTTCCCTCGTTTTAAATCTTTTGTAACTATAAAAGTTTTTTTACAAATTAAAAATCCACGTCCCGTTTTCATACCTGATCGTTCAATTATGTAAAAATATCAACGTTCCACATCAAATGTTTGCATATATTGATAAGAGTTTGTTGGAGAGAATTGTGTTTGTGCAATTCCAGTGTTATTTGCAATTTTGGCTTGAGTCTCCAGTTATATTCCGCCTCGTTTAACCAGAGACTCGAATTTCCTCATAATTCTTTAGTTTCCAGAAATTGTTATCGTTGGAAGTCCTAAAACTTCTTTTTGAAAAACCGTGGTTTGTGATTATAAAAGTAAAATGGAGGAATGGCAAAGAAAGCATATTTGGCGAAATCTAAGTTCACTTATCGAAAATACAACTTGCACGCTGCAATTTATGTCAAAGCTTATATATTTTTTAAGTAAAAATGATGACGAACTGCTGGTAAGAGACTCAAAACAAATACTAGAATGTAGTTTTACTGAATTTTATACTGATTCCTATAAAAGCATTTATGTTATAAAATAGGAAGCAAAGTGTTATAGATGTGAGTGGTAAGGTATTAAGAAAGGCGTGCAAGACACGAGAGTTCGTTGCCTAGTCTCTTAGGTACATGTTTATTCATTGAAGAACAAATCAGTCTTCTGAGGACCGAAGTCCAAAGCATGGCATATTATACTTACATTGAAGCATGGTAGATACATTTACTACTCAAAGTACAAGAGACATGTTTTACTATAAAATCATATATGTATACATCTAAATATACAACACAAAGGTTGCATCCCAAGGAAGGCTGGCACAATCCAAACTATTTTATGACATTGCACTACAGCGGGCTGGAATGTACACTCCTCTCACCTTTGCTTTGTATGAAACTCATCAAACTGGGGCTTTTATCGTGCTTCTAAAAGGATTCATGGAAGTGCCTGAAGACGATGTTTTCCAATTGACGGAATTTAGTAACGCTTTGTCTACCACTCTATTTAATGAGGACCTTCAAACCATCTTTAAGTCTACAGAAGTTCAGATTTCACATGGTTGGTATAGCAACTCAAATTACAGATCCGAGAAAATCAAAACCTTCCAACTCTCCGACAGTAGACTGTTCGGCTTTCTCGAGCGTCTGGTTAGCAAGCATTGCAAACTACTGACCACATTGTTAGTAAAACATGTGACCAAGGAGTTCATTTCCAAATGGATTTATGCATGTGTGATAGACAACCATTTCAGCCTCCTAAACGCTGCAGTGGAGCGTGGAATAATTGAAAGAATTTTTGAGTCAAAATACCTGCTATTCTTGGCAGTCACTTACAGTGACGCTCAAACAATGGACTTGATTGTAAGCCACTACATAAAGCAATCAAAGCTTCCTCTTCAAAGGACCATGTTTGAATTTCGTTATGACAAAACTGGACATGTAACCAACCATTCAATTTTGGACGTCGCGTTGTTGAGAGGGTCTCTTCCAGTAGTGCAGGCTTTACTGAAGAGCACATTCGATATGCTGGTGATGGAGCTTGCAATTCATCGCTGCGTTGTTGACACGCAATTTCTTCCAGATGACAAAATAAATGACAGAAAACGAATTATTGAGCTAATATTACAACAGCATCCTACCTTGATTCAATCAAGAGGTGAAACAGGTAGTACTTCTCTTCATTACCCGAAAATCCACATTGATTTGATTATTTTCTTGATTAATCTTGGCGTGGACGTTCATGCTGCAAATCAGGATTCAAGCAATATACTGCACCTTTGTCCCCACTACATGACCCCAGAAGAATATGATAAACTGATAAGATATCTTCATGACAAAGGAGAGTCTAAAATATTCTTAACGCTGAATCGTTGGCAAAATACGCCTCTTCACATTGCTGTGCAACATTTAGAAGTGCTTCATTCGACGGTTGAAATATTTTTGGCTGCCAAAGTGAACTTCAATGCTGTAAGTGGCTTTGGAAATACCCCAATGTTTTTGGCAGTAGCGTTTCACAGAAGGGAACTCGTATTGACGTCCCTCATTCATGCAGGAGCGGATTTTAGAAGCCGAGGACAATATAATCGTAACATTCTTCATTTTGCAGCTGATAAGGATAATTTGACTGGGCTAAGATTTTTCATTTCTCGGGGATGTGATGTTAATGCTCCTGATGAAAATAACTTAACGCCATTGCACATTGCGTTACACCTTTCAAAAACACAAACACACGAAATTGTGGAGGAACTTGTTAAAAATGGAGCCAATGTCAACGCGCTATATGAAATTGCTCAAGCTCCTCTTCACTATGCTTTTGAAAGATACAATAAAGGAGAGTTGGAGAACCGCACAATTGAACTTCTGAGAAAAGCTGGGGTGAAGTAAGCAGTGGCGCACCACCAATAATATTTAATTGTCATAAAAATATTTCATTTTATAATTTAGCTTCAAATATTTAATCAATATAACTAATATAAACTAAATTAAGTTATTAATTGTGCATTAAATGCAATTGTTTTCAAAGCTAATTCATATTTTTTATTCATAAATGTTCGGTCAGGCAAGTTTGCTATTCCTTTATTATTTAACTGTTCACCACTTATTTTGAAAATTGAAAAGCATATTGCGTAATGAATACGCGAACAAGTTCTTCAATTATTAGTTTTTTCTATGCATTCATCAGCATAATTTGTCAGGGTTTGTACGAAGGTAAGTGGAGATAAAAAATCAACTCCCAAGTCAGTCAGTGCTCAGGACGTTAATTAACGTCCCTGGGACCCAAGCTTGGGTCCCTGCCAGGGGCCTTAATTTGGGTCCCTGGGACGTTAATTTGGGCCCAGGGACGCTAATTACGTCCCGGACTCTAATTAACGTCCCAGGGGGACTAATTTGGGTCCTGAAAAATTCTGAAAAATTTCTAAAATTTCCTAGTTGAATCTGGTGGGTCAAAAATAAAGATGTTCCACGGTGAAAAATTCCTAAATTATATTAATTTATTATATTCACATTCAAAAAAATTTTATCCTTCAGCAGTTTTTGTTACAAAATTCAGATTCAAATTACTGTCTGAAAACTGAACATATTCATATAACAATTTTGTAACAAAAACTGCTGAAAGGATAAAAAATTTTTGAATGTGAATATAATAAATTAATATAATTTAGGAATTTTTCACCGTGGAACATCTTTATTTTGACCCACCGGATTCAACTAGGAAATTTTAGAAATTTTTCAGAATTTTTCAGGGACCCAAATTAGTCCCCTGGGACGTTAATTAGGGTCCGGGACGTTAATTAGCGTCCCTGGGGCCCAAATTAACGTCCCAGGGACCCAAATTAAGGCCCCTGGCAGGGACCCAAGCTTGGGTCCAAGGACGTTAATTAACGTCCTGAGCACTGACTGCAAGTAGCGCTCATCAATTGATTTCTCAACGAAGTTTGACAACGAAAAGTTCGTCACAGTTACGTGCAGTAATGTTTCTTCAAATGTGAAATCTTAAAATACACGTAGCACCTAGTACTGTATGTGATAGTATTTGTGAATCGATGGTTTTGCTCCAACTAGCCAAATTTAAAATTACAAAAAACTGATGAAATGGACTATTTTAGGTTTTAACTGACATGAATAACCTCTTCATACTATTAAACACAGTATTTATAAAAAGAAAGCTAACGCATTAAAATATTTTATGTAGGTTCATAGTTCTGTTGTTAATTTTGATGATCCAAGCTTGATAAGGAATTTCTAAAGCGATATGGGTGACTTCTTACAAAAAATCTTTAAAACTACCTGCAGTAGCAATTGAAGGCACCAGAAAGGCATTACGAAATTATTAATTAAACTACATCTGCCCACCCTATCGGTCCATCTTACCAATAATCTTACCAGGCTGCTAACCTGCCCTTACTAAACTGCAGATTGGGATATTACTCGTGTTTATTTTAATTCTTATCTCATGTTTGCCTGAGTGTTTTGGGTTATAATTTACGTTGTTGAATTGTTGCTCTTTACTTGTCATTACAAAACCGATGTTACAATGCGCACAACCTACACATATATCATTAAAATGAAACCTAAAGTTTTTAATTTACTTCAATGCAAGGAAAACCACTGTAAATCTACGATGAATTGATTGATAATTAAATAATTAAATATGATATGTAATATAACATATTAAGTGTGCTACAAGGTGAAGAAATTCTGACTTTCTGGAAAGGTATTGATTAGTTATAATTAGTCTTTCAATGTTCGTTCTTGTTCGTTTCGTTCTCAGCAAATGATTACTTAGTTTTTACTAAAACGTGTGGAAAATTTTGTCACAAAAACAATTGCATTACATTGTTTGTGAAAAACTGCTGTTTGACTTCAACCAACTCTTTTTAAAGACTGGCGTCGACCAGCAAATCTACTGACACGGACTACCTTTCCTGTTCCAAAGCTGATATTTACGTATTCTGTAAATCTATGGGCTCTTATTGGTCAAAGTTGAAATTTTATAATAAATTGTACGTGTGATCCGCCCTGAGGTGAAAAAAATTGGATGTGGTCAAAGTTGGCTATTTATGTGGTCTGCTGAGTGTTAAGCGGGTCCTAGAAAGCATGCCAAAAATATATATCATGGTCAAATCGGCCGTTTTGGACAAGGTCAAGAACATTCAAATAGTGCGTGATGTATCAATCGAAAGCCACTTTCCATTAAATTCCATTTATGACACCTGGGTCAGAAATTACACAAGATTCTTTCTGCACTCATACGTAAAAATAAATACCGAAACTGATAGGAATGCGAAATGAAGGTAAAATACAACAACTACATTGTCTTCTGTAGACAATGGTATGTTATTGCTATCGCGGCATTTTCCGCCAGGACAGTGGCATTCTACATTTCAATTCGATGTTGCCAATCTTTCATCAGCTGAATTATATCAGATTGAATAAGCAATAAAAGGCGTCTCCGTAAAGTTTCTCCTGGCACATTTAGATAAGAAAAAGTCAAATAGTTGTTAATTTTTCCATACGGTGTCTTGCTCATGGCAATATTTTTGGGGCTAATTTGTAGATTCGTTAGCTCTAATTTCATCCTGAGAACGAGACGCATTCTATCTATAAACACATCTTTTGTACACTTTGAAATTTGCTTAAACATAGTAGTCAAATGAAAGCATCTTCACTACTTCAGTAGAGTTAGATGGAGTCCTAACGACATGTTGCAAGGACTTCTCAATCTCATCAATTGTCTGAGTGATTTGTACACGTTTATGGACTACTGAAAACGGAACATCATTGACATTCCACGACTGATCTTCGGTGTCATTCCGAAGATCAACTATACTTTTGCGTTGTTCAAATGAATCTGGTAGCGAAAAAATCGTAAGGTTATTATCAAGAATGTCTTGAAATGTCTCCATAAGTTTCGGCGACAAAGGAGAGGTTAATTGGTCAATATTGCTGCCTTGGTAATTAATGGATAAAAACAAACCAGCCAGTATCCAGGCTCCGGTAAGCCATTTTACCATATCAATATCTGAGGATGATTGTCCTACCAATATATTATAAAAGCATGTTGTCCTGATAAAATATCGATTTCCACTAATTTTTAAGTTGGTAAAGTACCATAGTAAAATACTTAAAACTAAACTTATTGTTAGTATCAGCCACGTTATTTTATCAAAGGCACTGACGTAACCAACTAGCGATAAAAAAGCAGGTTTCGAAATTGGTACGCAAGTGATAAAGTGTAGTGAATTGTAATGGGTAGAAATTAAGAGGGGTTAACAGTTTCCAGGACCATAAAAGTTGGACGACCGCTAAAATCAGCAATTTTTGAAATTGGCGTGTCATGCATTATTGAGGAGTAAGTACTTAACAAGCATTGGAATGAAAATTGCGTCTACTGGTTTACCCTTAAATTTCCAATCTCGAAGATACTTAATAGTAACTATAGAATCGTAAAAATTTCCAACATGATCTATCACAGGATGAGAACCCGTTATGCGACATTGTTCAAAAAATAATGAACTCACAACTTGTGAGTCACAAGTTCACTTCTGTACCGGACCAATTTTGTGACCACTGTGCGCTTACCATTAACCTCGTTTACGCAGCTGCGAAACCTTGAGTTTGGATATTTTTTACAGTGGCGGATAGTATAGTCAAAATAGGCCGTGTAGTCGGGATACGCCAATACTGAAGTGGATACCACTTCATATGTTTTGTGTATAGCGCGATAACTAATCCAGAAGCTAAGTCTCGTTGGGTTTCCATATATTGGTTGAGGTTGAGAAGAATACTCAAACAAGTGATCAATGTAGTGGAAGCGTGCTAAAGAACGTCTTCGTTTACGCGAAGTATTTAGCTCCACGTGTACATAAAATACGCAACACTTGGTTAGCCGCAAGTTTTCATCTTCGTAATCTATCCTGTAATCAAACAGCGTATGCAAAATGCTTTGGGGGAAAACTCAGCGTGTTAAGGCTGGGGTATATGCGACCAGCTTTTGGAATCGCAGAAGAACACCGTATTGGCTGTACAAATGTTTGAACGAAGCAGTTCATTTTGGGTGACGGAGGAGCCGAAAATAAGAACACATTCTTCGTTTCTGAGGAATAGTATCATTTGTTACATTCTATACCTACTGCCTTGTACTCATCCTTGCCAAGCCGTCTGTATCGGAGTTTGGACAGAATGACTGGATAGTCTAACGGTTTTACAACGAATGTTTTACGATCTCTCTAAAAATTAAATATATAGAAACCTTAAGATTTTCATTTCAGATTTTTAATTTAAATGAATTGTCTGTTTAAACTTACTTCGAGAACGGGTGTGACAATGTGAATCAAGCATTTCTTGAACATTTGCAAGCTATTTCCCAGGTCTAGTAAAGAATGTTGTGTGGTTGGCTGCCCCAGTAGTATCATGGTAATTAAAAGGTTAAGGAGGATTGGAATCCACATGTTCAGTTATTGTGTAGGAATACGGTGAAATTCCTTTGAATTTAAAATGAATTATAATTTATAGAAGCCTAAATTTTTACTTCCGCAAGCTAGAATACGTATGAAAAGCACAGAGGAATGTCAGACGGAAACGGACACAGTTTTATTTTCCAGCTAGTACCCCTAGAATATTTAGCACTCCATGTCTGAACATCCTGACGGTGTCCGCTTATTAAAGTATTTGAAAGTACAAGTTGCTAATTGATACTTAAAAGTGTCGAATTGGCTCGTTACACGAAATGAACTTAATATTTATTGTAGTCAATCCTGAATCATTTGCTGATGATTGACGGGTAAGCATTTTTATGCCGACGTGTTCCATTATTTCATTTTGACGGCCTAAAGCCAAAATGCGATGCCAAATGTTTTTTTGAATGTCGAAATGAGCAATAGCGAGCAATTTATTTGAGCAGACATACCTCAACTTAGTTGGTTATAAACAATTTGAATAGAAATTTTGAAGTGAATACTGTTGATTCAAAGGGACGACAAATCGTAGTGCGGAACTTTTATTCTATCGATTCTATTGCCATTAAAATGGCCACAAAAATGAAGTATCTGACACGCAAATTGTCAACTAACTGTCATGTTTGCAAATTTTAACAAAATATACCTCAAAAAAAACTTTTTGCATCCTCACCCTGATTTAATCGTAGTGTGATGTGCTAACTCCAATGTTAAATTGCCAGTTGAGAAAATACAGTGATTAAATTGTTATGCTTAGCAGAAATCTTTTATAAGTAGCAACATAGTACATACTTACCAGAATTGCAAATTGAAATATAAAGTAGAAAAGGGGGAGTTTTTTAAAAATGCAAGCGCCCAAATGCCGGGCGCCAGGCTGGCATTTCGCCCGAAGAAATTATTGCTGCTTCTTGCTTCATTTTATTACGTTGCTCTATGTATGATCATGCTGGGGATGGTATGGTATGCCATGCTATTTTTTCAAATATTAGTTTCACACTTAGTATTCACAAATTTTACTGTAAGTATTTAGTTTCATACATGTTGGCAAGAAATTAGGAAGTGGAAATGGGGGCATTTCGCAGAACACCAAACAACCAGAAAACATGAAAAAAATGATTAATATTTACGTAATTTAACATGGTATACATATTATATGATCTGGATTCGTTTCATGAGCATACCTTAGTTTTCATGCGAAAAATACTTTTATGTGTTTGTATTAAGCGTACTTATACGTTTTATGTTATTTTATGAAGCACTGAAGTATAAATTGTATGAATAATAAACCCGAAAATCCGCGATGTACGTTTAGCAGATGTAATTAAAATGACAAAAATGTGCAGTAAGTGAAATATTCAAAAGACTAGTTTTCGAAAATATATCACTCCCCAAATGTGTCATTTCTAAGTACATAACCCATTGACCTCTGTTCGAAAGTTCTGATTTCAATTTGCAATACATATTTATAATCAGCACCACAGTAGCTTTAAAATGTTATATCATAAGCTATGTTGGTCATTTGAAATACTTATCGTGACCTTTAAGCCTGTTGAGAAGTTCTCGTATCAATTTGCACTGCATATTCATCATTATCACAGTAATACCTTTCGATTGAAATGAAAAATTACTGAAACGTTCTGCAATGAAAAATGAATAGGATACAATTAACATAACATTCAATTTGTGGTGCAAATTCTGTGAGTGGCATAAATAAACCGCTTGGACGTTGAAAACATGCTTATGCTTAAAAAAACATATTCCAACAAGCATCGTGTTAACACATTAGGAACTCGTGTTGAACCACGTAAGATTGTATTGTAGGCTTACAGACATAAGTATCATATAGTTGATTTCAGGGCTTATAGTGCCGATTTCTTCCCTGTATATGCTTTTGAACTAAGAGCAAAAGCATTCAATTTATAATCACATTTCTGCTTAGCACCGGAGCACTGGAAATACTTCTCGAATACATACCATTCCTCCAGCTTTGTTAAAATTAAATCGATAGCAAGAAGGTCATTAGTAAAGCCTGCCGCATAGCTAACGTAGTCTACTTTCAAGCTCGCTTGACTACACACGCTTGAAATTTGGGTTCATCATTGGCTTTATAAAGGAGCAGATTGAAACGCATTCAGCTAGCCTGATTGTAAGAAATCATCAATATTTTGTTCGGTTTGTTAAAATCCCTTGTCAGTCTTCATAATTAGAGCCATTAATTTGTTTTAAACCTTTTAGCATATACAAAAGTTGCACATGCCTTCTTTGCTCGAAAATATCTTAAACTGTGTGTGGTTTTTGTATTTTATGAATACAAAAACCGATTTGTTAGTACGGAAAGGAAAATCCAAACAATTGAAAGTTTTTGCTACAAAATTTCAATTTTGTTGGTGCGCCTTACAACACGCAGTAAAAAAAAAAAAGTTTATTGGACGAGTTGCGGCCGCAGCCATCTCATCTTTATTGTCAAACCATTACAAATTCAACTTAACCTTTGTGCCTTAACTATGAGCCAATTGGGTGCAATGCTCGTACCAGGAGGAGGGAGGGTGGGAAAAACTCCAAATTATTTATGCAACATGATAGAAAGAAACGCAGTGGAGAAAGACCATCCCTCGCCAGGACTCGAAAAGCCTGACCCATTCGGCCCCACTACCTTTATGCCGGAGTGCTTAACCACTCCGTTCCGCCGCCTGGTCTTTACAACACGCAGTAAATATGTTTTGACAAAAATTTTCCACTAACATGGGAGAGACAGCTTGTCTGTAAGGGCGTGATCTGAGCAACTTGACCGATCACCCAAACAATAAAGTAATACCTGCTATGAAAATATAAATAAAACAATATTTTACAAAGTAAAAGTGCACAGTTCCTATCTAACGCGTTTGTGGTACAAACACTATATAACAATTTCCAGGTACCACACAGAACACAAAAACGTGACATACATACTTATGAAAACAAATAAAATTTAATAGTTACTCAGACGAAGCTGCCAAAGAATAAAGAGTATTACGAGTTGCCAATTCCTTCGTTAGATTAAATGGATATGTTTGTCACATGTTGTCCTAAAAGTACTTCAACTGACCTGAAGTTTATGAGCAGTTTTGACAAAGCAACAATTACCATACACAAAGCCGCATAATACAGTACCACAATAGTTAAACTTATTTCCCCAGGTGTAATCCAACTTATTATTTATTTATGGGTACAAACAGGCTTGTATAATCCATGGATTAACCAATTCAATCCTTTAATCGGATTAAGGAATAATTTTAATCTATTATCCTTAATCCCACACGCAATTTTGCCGTAGATTAATCCATTAATCCCACCAATCTCCACAAAATCATCTAATCCTTAATCCAAGAAATTGTGTTTTGAGTAAAACTAATCAGATTAATTAATCCTATGGGGGATTAATAAAACCACTAAATTTACGCAAAAATCTTGAATTTTATACTGATTTATCCATTTAGTCGTACAATTTGGGGAAAATTCCGTTTCTGAAACTTTGGCATGTATATTTCTTTTCGAGCATTTGAAAGTGCATGACACATACGGTTTTATTGAAGAATTTACGTTGTATAAGAAATAGGTTAACTCTTCAAAACACTAGATTGAATTGCTGTTACAGTACTGCTGTTATAAATCTAAATGTTTGTACTCTAAATGTTTCTAATCGACAATGACTGATGACGACTCAAGAATAACTGCAATTTTAAAGCTGCGAACACTAATTCAATGTTTTTCATTAATGAATTTTGCAACATATTTAGTTTATTTGTGTTACACAGTTAAAAGATAGGAACCATCATGTATAAAACCCATTTTTAAACGTTTACTTGCAGTACTTTTTCTTAATGTTTGCACTTAATCCAATTATTAATTGGCTTAGATAATCTATAATCCTTAATCCTGCCTAGCTGGAATAGCATTAATCCAATCCTGGATTAATTTTTGCAGAAGAATTAGGCAATTAATTCATCATTCTTAATCCAACAATGTCAAGCATTAATCCATAATCCATAATCCAGGATCGAAAAATGTTGGAATATACAAGCCTGGGTACAAATAGCACCCTCGAACAAGGCCATTACGCAGGACAACAAGCATTTAAATATTAATTTAAATAGTTTCTGCTGCGCTCAGTGATTTTAAAACCCCAACAGTCGGCAATATAGTGAGCAGTTTTTGACAAGTTCATGAGCGACGTCAACGTTTTCTGAAAGAAAATCATTTCCAACATTGCAACTGCCACCCAAAATATAGAACTGGATTCAAAGGTTTTATCAACAATCAAAATGCAGCCAATAATACTCTTTGGTGTTTTAGTGCTTATTTTTCAGTTTGTCAGTGACACCACACAGTTTAATACGCTTAAATTTGGAAATAGTCTGCAGATGTTTGAGTACTGCATGGTTCATCTAGTTGCGCCTTACATTGAGGTATATATAATCTACCTTAATATATTGGCTTCAGTACGTTTGTTAATGAACAATATATATTTCTTTGCAAGGACACGGGAATTCGCCTATTGTCGAACCATTGAAGTTTCCAGTTATCCTGTCACAACACATCTACAAGGAAATTGCAAGACCATCAATCGATGCAGATGTCGGCGTAGAAGTTACGAAATAAAAAATGGACGCGGATTTCTGTTTCCTGCGCTGCCACCACAAAAAGTAAATTGCTTTGTTCAAATATTTGTAAATGACCCTTGTTTTGATTCCGATTATTACTACAAAAAGTTGTTACCCCATCTTGACCTCACATTGTTTCATGTAATGCTCGATCGCAGAATTGAATACCGGACCCAAATTAGAAAGTGCTGCACATTTTTTATTCACGTAGAAGCAAAGCAGTTTGATTTTAAATATTTTGGAATTGAACAACAGAAGAAGTCTTATTATATGAATGACATGCTTTTTCTTGATAGAGGAGAATTCTATTATATGTTTGAACATACAACTAAACTTCTATTTCTTTTTGAGTACTCTAAAGAACGAAATTTATACGAAATTACCGAGAGAGCTTTAGAAACGTGCCCGGATTCAATCAGCTATCTTAATATGGTTCATCGGCATTGTGGTGTGTACTTTAAGAAAAACACAGAGAAACACTTTATTCAACTTCTCAGTTGTCAAAGATCTATTACAGGATTACCACCACTTCACGATAATCTTGTTCCGTATGACGATTTTATGATTACCCAAAAATCGATCGAAAAAAACGTTTAGTTTGCTTCCAAACGATTATACGATATATTGGGGAAATGGAAAATGACCTTGACGCCAAAACAGCCTATCTTTGCGATTGGAACAAAATAACAAAGGGAGATGTTGAGCTGCTGTTTTTAGAAATGCTTTTCATAAATGGTTCGGTCATAGATGCAGAGTGAGGAACATTACTCTTTTCTTGTGGACCAGTAATTGTGCCTCGGTCACCGCCGATCCAACACTGCTATCAACTCGATATGACAAAGTTGAGTTTATTACCTGTGTGCCAATATCAAAAAGTGCGTACTTATCTCTCGCAGGTTATGCCAGTGCATTTGACCTGAATACTTGGTTGATGATAGCATTAAGTCTTTGTTTAAGTATGAACTTGTGGCATTACACTGTATCAAAGTTTAGAACAGTTAGCAATACAATAACCTTCTTCTTTTACAACATCTTGGTTGGACAAACCGCGTCGGAAATAAAATGGGCCAGATTAATCACTGGATCCTGGATTATAGCTGGGTTGTTTCTGACAAACAACTACAAGGGTAACAACATTGACAAATTGACCTCACCCTTAACCCCTAAAACTATGGAGACATTTTCGATAATAATCTTACCGTTTTTAGTTTTCCTATTTACTTCAAAAGAATCCAATTTAAACTATCAACAAAAATCAAAAAAAATAGTACATTACATGAACATTGGACTGCCCTAATGGTCTCTATTTTTGAAATATATTTGCAAAAGCAATTTGCAATGAATTTAAACGATGCTGAATCGAAACTGACCCGACTTGTAAAAGTACCCGCCAACTGGATTGAAGCCGATGCTATGATGGATTTTAATTATTACATTTCAAAAATATCAGAATGCGGGCGGGATGTATTTGTGGACACCTTGGATAATGTCAAGAAAGTACATTTTGGTCTAATAAAGCGTCAAACAAATAGAGAAACTATTGCAACCAGCAAGACCTCTTACGGAAATGTGTACCATTATTGGGAATTTTGGGCTCTTAAAGTACCGATCGAATATTTGGAAATGCGAATTTTGTGCTTGATTCAATCTGGACTAGTTCCCTTGTGGAAGGAATGGAAATTCAGAATTGACACCTGGAATGATACTTTGCAAGCTGCAAAAGCTGAGCTCTCACTAGACCTGTTCATCGCATATAAATACATGTTTCTTATGCGTTTTCGAGCTTCAGCCAAACTTTGTATGTGAACGATTGGTCACAAATGGAGTCGTTTAAAACCATGTTGTTACCACATATTTCACATATTTTGAGGTTTTAGCACATGTCACATATGTAGTAACATATTTTGGCTTTTTCAGCCAAATTGGCCGTTATTCTGAAATTTTTAACCTGTTTTACGAATTTTTTACAACAATTTCAGAAATTTTTCTTTGAAATTTTGGCTGACAGTATAGAATGTGTTGCTAAATGTCCAAATTTCAATCTAAACTACGCAAATTTGAATATTTAAGAGTTAAAGAATACATGAAGTCACTTTTGACACAAAATCTAACCAATTTTAAACGATTGTAACCACATATTTGACCACATATTTTGCCGTTTTTAGGCACATATTTATATACATATTTCGGCCTTCATAACCACATCTTTTGAACGGGTCTAGCTCTCACCGTCCGCATCGGCGAAGGCCTTGTCAACATATGATAATATTGTAGTGGTTTTTTATTTGCACCTCACCATTCTATCTTTATCTATTCTGCTATTTTTGTATGAATGCAGCCAACGGCCACTTGCAAAAATGATTGGATTATTGCTTGTTTCTATTCAGCTTATAGAAGAATGCCGAAAATGCCTTTACAGTTTAAAGTTAGATTGGGAGTTGTATTTGAACAGCCTCCAAATAATGAAATAATAGTAGTGAAGACGCGTGTGCAAATAAGTGACTAATCCTGATGTTGTACATTAAGCATTCATCTAAAACACAAAAAATAAACAATACACGTTTGTATTTCAAAACTGCAAACTGATAATTGATATTTGACGACACATGATATTTTATTATACATGTCGATAACTTTACAAGGATTATATAAACTGTTAAATTCAGAGCCGTTCTACAAATTTATATATTTTGGCAATAAAACACTTATAGTGGTTTCGCAGCCATTTAATAATACACTAGCCATTTTGGTGATAAAGTAACCTTCTTGAACAGAAAGACAATTTGGCTATGTTTCCCGCAATTTTAGAGTAGGATAAACGTTGTTAATACTAGTTGATGTGTGAACATGTAAATGAAAAGTCCAAGTTATATATTATTAGATAGTAGCCATAATATGTTGTATCATTGACGCACTAAAAACGTCGTGATAAATATTAAAATGTAAATGTTTATACATTTAAAAACTAAAACAGCAACCAACTCTCAAAAACTTGCATGCCAAACATTTAAACTAAGTTTCAAGAATATCTAGAGAAATTCAGTACAACTTTGGTTAGTAATGTAGAAAAAGTTTCACGTTTACATAAATCCTAATTAAACATTATTTTTATAACAAGAATTCGTAAATTTGCCCAACAATTAAATTATATGAACTACTTCGATGTAACCACGAACGATATACAAACCTAAGAACTTGCACCGTTGTCAACGCTAGCTTGCACCCTCGAATTTACTAGTATTGTTTCAGTATTGGTGTGATCCCCTTGTTCGTGTGATCTATGCAGTTTTCGAAGACCACGGTAATGCCAGCAGTGCTTTATTAACCTAATGGTGAACAACAGTAATATACCAATATTCCCAAATTGACATGTCCTGCATTCAAACACAAACACCAGAAAGGAAACCGAAAGAAGGCCTAAGTGTACATACAGCACAACTACAATATTACCATCCGTAGACAACGCTTTGGCTGATGCTGATGGTGGGACTTCAACTTTTGCCGCTTGCAACGTATCATTCCAACTGTCAATTCTGTACTTCCATTCCTTCCAAAGGTGGAAAATTCCAGATTGAACGAAGGAGGAAAAACGTCTTTCCAATGTTTCCAATGGTATTTTTAGATCCTCGAAAAACCATAAATGATGCAAAACGCCGTAAGATGCCTTGCTGGTCGCAATAGCTCCTCTATTTGTTTGGCGCTTGGTAAGCCCGAAATATATCTTATTGACGTTATCCAAGGTGTCCACAAATACATCCCGCCCACATTCCAATATTTTGGAAACGTAGTAGTCAATTTCTATCATGAATCTTGACTGATTCCAATTCGTAGGTACTTTAACAATTCGCTGAAGTTCTAACTCGACATCACTCATATCCTTAGTGACGTGTCTTCGTATATACGTTTCTGAGATTTTGGTCATTGAAGGAGTCCACATTGCTTTTAGAAGCGACTCAGGTCGATGGTACGCATCATGTTGATGCCGAATCATATTAGTTTCAATTGGCAAGCTAAAAACCGTTAGATTGTTGATGAAAATTTCTTCAAATGTCTCGATTGTTTTAGGAACTAAAGGCGTGGTTAACTGATCAATGTTGTTACCCTGGTAGTTATTTGTCAGAAACACACCTGCTACAACCCAGGATCCAGTGATAATTCTGGCCCGATTTATCTCAGACGTTGATTGTCCAACCAAAATGTTGTAAAAAAACAAGATTGTAACCACGGAAACCTTTCTGATTTTTAATACTGTATAGTGCCACAAATTCATACTGATACAGAGGCTAATTTCTATCATCAACCACGTGTTTAAATCAAAAGCGCTGGCATAACCTGCCAGAGATAAATATGCAGGTTTTGATATCGGCTCGCAGGTAATAAACTCAATCTTGTCAAATCGAGTTGATAGCATCGTGGGATTAATTTTTGACAGAGTCGTAAATCGGACACCTTTAAATTTCAGCCTAGTTACCCTTCTAAGATCCATCACTGAACTGTTTGGGAAAAGTATTTTTAAAAACAAGGGCTCAATATCGTCGACTGTATTTTTGTTAAAATCGCGAAGATAGACGTTGTTGTCTGACAAACGATTGCTTACTGTTCCAAAATATGCTACAAGCGTGTTGTAACATAAAGATCGCTTATTTTCAACCGATCGGCGATGTTTGACTGAGTCGTCGAATAGTACCAGATTATCGTGAAGACGGGGTAGTCCAACGATGGACTTTTTGCATTTTGTAAGTTCAATTGAACTTTTCATAAAGGATGCAGCACAATGCAAACGAATAATTTGAAGCCATTCAGCGACGTCCGGGCATGTCTTTACGGCTTTTTTTAGCAACATTGAACGAATTTTGTTCCTTTGAGTACTCGAGCAAAAACACTAGTTTTGTTACCTGTTTAAACGTGTCGAAAGGAGATGTCCACTGAAAATTAATTATCTCTGAATAATGAAATCTTTTCCGTTGTTCAAATTCGAAATATTCGAAACCACTCTCCTTTGCTTCTACGTGAATAAAAAATGTGCAGCACTTTGCAATGTAAGGTGTGTAGTCAATTCTATGGTCAAACATGACATGCAAAAATCTTGAGTCACGCTGTAAAAAATAATTCATGCTTTTTGAATTTTTATCAAAACAAGGCACATTTAGGAATATCTGTGCAAAACAGGTTAGCTTTGGGGTTGGCAGCGCAGGGAAAGAAAATCCACTGATATTTTTGAAAATGTAGTTATTTCTTTGGCAGTTTGATGATAATATTGAAAGTTGTAGGTACACCGGACGTGAAAGGACAACTGGAAGCTTCAAGGGCTCAACAATGTACGAATTTTCGTTTCCCTGCAAGAAAAGAAATTATTTTGTCAATATAATTTTAACGTTTAAATCATTATATGCTTGATTTACCAGAATATTCGGGGCAACTACGTGAACCAGGCAGTCCTCAAACATTTGCAGACTATTTTCAAAATTAACCGTTTTGAATTGTGACGTGATTGTGACCAACTGAAAAATGAACACTAAAACCCCTCTAAATATAAAGGACCCCATATTTTTCGTAACGAATATTTTGGAAAACTGTATTAGCCTCCTGAATTTCAAATGTTGTACATTCCGCGCTATTTGATAATTTTTGCAGTTACGTGGTCTTGATTTATTTGATATTCTGTGGAGCTCTACCGTAACTTTATACGAGCTAACTGATATTTCCTTCACTGCGGCAGAATCGGTCGGCAGAATTAATAGGAATGCGATCTAAACGAATTCGCAAACCTTTCCCTCATCCTTTGTTTCGTTGTTGTTTTTAAATTCCGTGTTTGTATATAAGTGGTTACTAACGGATGATTATTGGTCTTACAACACTTATAGGGGGACGCAAAGAATTAAAAGGTCCTTTTAGGGAATTTAAGGAAATATAAAGAGTAAACTTCGAATGTGTTGTTTAATCTGGGAGCTCACATTCTAAAATGATGTAGCATTACTTTCACAAATGGCTAAACTTTTGGCCCTGAGATGTTCAGTAGCTCACAACATCCGGTCGGGACACGTAATGTAAATGGGCTTCTCGGCAATATACATATGTATGTAGTTTTTAAATTTTATTGCAAAAATACATGGCAAGTATATCCTATGTATTTTTAGATACAAAAAGTTAAAGTTTTTGTCAACTTTATCACCACAAAGACTGGAAAACTATTCTGTGTAAATGATCGATTGGCTTGGCCACTTCCTGTCCATAACATGACATGCATTTTCATCATCAATGTAGTTCAAGCACAGCTCAGAAAAGATAATTGACTGGGGGATGGTTTTTTACTGTCCGTATCCCAAATCACAAAGTTTTGTATAAGTTTTTCTTGTAAATAGGATTGAAATCCAGTGAAAGTAAACTGGGACAGAAAGGGATATATGTCAATCTTACCATTTTTAGGAAAGAAACTAAATCGAGCTCCATCGCGAAAGCGCTGCGGCAAGTAACTGTCATATCAACTTTGCTGCACCATTGATTAAATTTTGAAACCCTTGGTTCCAAATGGACAGTCAGTGATGACTGACTCTGGAATCATGGCTTGAGTACTTAGGTTCAAAATGTATCACACGTGAAACGATGGCAGCTATCGACAAACCAAACACAATACTTGGCTGTACGATTCGCGCATAATATCCAATTTTAAATATCGTAACATTTGTATCGGGATTCCTTGTACCTGAGAATATACCGTTTCCAAGCTCACCCTTTTGGGCTTAAGCCACTATGGGTGGAGATTGGGAATAAATTTCGCTTAAACAGAAAACCCATATGCAATACAAAACATAGATAATGATGCCACCTTTGCAAACCAGTAAATAAATGTCAATTCTAACCAGTGTCGCCAGTATCTCGGCAATTTGAGGACGCCAGGGAAATAAAGGCCTTTATGAAGCACGATCTGACTCAGAATTCTTCTTAGTTTAAGGTAATTTCAATGAGACAAATAAAAAATCCATGTTATAACAAAAACTGCAAGTGTCACAAACCTAAACCAAATAATTTGAGTTTTGACAAACCCATTCAACTTTATTTGTATTTATCCTCAATCCTCCTTCACATTTAAAACCGCATTTGAGAACGATATTTATAGCGCCTAAAAGGATGAGAAAAACCAAAAAACTGATGAGGACTAACCCACTTAAAATGAAGGTGCTATCAACAACCGGTTTGCTGTTAAGAAATTGAAGAATTAAAATGTGACCAATTAAAACCAATATATTTTCTGTATATCAATACTTTGTAAAACCGTGTAGGAGCTTATTCCAATATTGGTTTTTTCTCTATATGTCCACAAAGTAAAAGAACAAATAAGAATCAAAGCAAATGCATTTAATGCCGCCTTCAAGGAAGTAAAAAATGGGTCAATGAAGCATGAACTGTGAGCATCAATAAAGCTTGGTCCTTTTATCAGAGTTTGTCAGAAACTCGTTTTTGATGGAGTGGGTCATGCTAATTTTCCGCTTTTAAGCCTGTTCATTGCACACAAAATTAAGGTTTTTTTGTAAGGATTGCTGGGAGTCTGTGGATCATAATATTTTGATCTTTATCTTGCAAAGTGCCAAAGGCTGACGAGGTCAGGTGGTAAAAATTTGTCTATGCAGTCTGGAATCTGGAACAGATAGAAACACCGTTGGTATGCTCTGTTACTGCCAAAGAGTGAGAGCGTCATTCAACATATTTCATAAGTAAATTGGGTCATGAAACACCTTTATCAAGCGTGTTATATTGATCATTATCTCCAAAAATTTGTTTAAAAATGGATTTATTGCTACCTTAAATCTTTGGAGATCGGACGACAGCATTGGAATTTAATTTTGTTTCACGGACACATTCATTCATTCATGATTCACAATTCACGATGCCACACATTTTCGTTTTGATAGTCAGTAAGCCATAAATGAGCCCAAATTTGAAACAAATCCAAAATATGAAAAACTGCTGTTATTGACGTTCACGATGATTGATTTTGCATGCAAATTTCTTGCATGGAATTTAAACCATTGCCTTAGTAAAATTAACAAAAAACTTGCCTCAATACAAGCTAAAAGTATAATTAATATTACCCCATCATTTTTGCAGCACGCATTCATTCGTGCCATCTTCACAGAAAATGAACCTTCCAGAAAAAGTTACTTGCTTTGCATGCAATCAATTCATTGTAAATACATACTTGTATGCTAGGTTTTATTTATCAACTGAATTGTGCATTCCAATGCCAAGTTTGCTCATCGTAAGCTGAGTAAGTTCCAGAGTGGTATCATCCGTACTCGACAGTCGCTGTGCACGACCATTTTTAAATCAATTTTTTATATGATGCCTTGAAAGTCCTCATAAAACTAAGAGGGACATATTTTTTCTTTAGTCAAAAAAGTTTCAAATAACGGAGCTAGCGCCCTCTAAAGTTTAGACCGTGGAACGCGATTAACTCCTTTATTTATTGTCCGATTGACCTAAAATTTGGAATGGAGACTCTTTAAACAAATCGTGGGATAGTGTTTTTTGGATTTTGAAAAATTCGAATTGTGGAGGGAGAAATTAAAGTTTCAAAAAAATATTTTTTTAATAATTTAAAAACAAATACAGGATCGTTGTATAGACTACCTAAGTATAGTTAAGCCATAATTTAAAAAAATTATTTCGAGTTTTTTCAAAATTCAAAGATGGCGCCACACTCATTTTTCAAAATTTGTCATGTTTTTTATCATAGGTAGTTAGAACGGCATACAAGGAGTACACCAAAACAAATTTCATCCAAATTAGACAAGTAGTTTACGAGATATTCGACTCCAAACTTTTTCGGTTTTAACTTATGTTTTTTAGTGCAAACTTGTTACAATGGACTCCCATAACTCATTTATGAAATCAGAAGTTAAAATAAATTACTACTATTGCATAAATATAAGTTTTTCATAAAAAACACAAAGGCGCCAAATTCAAAATTTGAAAAAAACACGTAGTCCCAAATCACTCAAGGATTCCAAATATGCAAATCCCGTCCCGCTACGACTCTTAGTTTTGGAGTAAATCGCGTCCCTCCAAAAATGGCCTCTGGAGTCACATAGGAACCACCTCAGAATGGCTTCAAATTCAAAATTTCTTGAAAACACGTATTTCTAAATCACTCAAGGATTCCAAATATGCAACTCTTCTCTCGATCCGACTCTTAGTTTTGGAGTAAATCGCGTCCCTCCAAAAATGGCCTCTGGAGTCACATAGGAACCACCTCAGAATGGCTTCAAATTCAAAATTTCTTGAAAACACGTATTTCTAAATCACTCAAGGATTCCAAATATGCAACTCTTCTCTCGATCCGACTCTTAGTTTTGGAGTAAATCGCGTCCCTCCAAAATGGCCTCTGGAGTCACATAGGAGCCACCTCAGAATGGCTTCAAATTCAAAATTTCTTGAAAACACGTATTTCTAAAAATCACTCAAGGATTCCAAATATGCAACTCTTCTCTCGATCCGACTCTTAGTTTTGGAGTAAATCGCGTCCCTCCAAAAATGGCCTCTGGAGTCACATAGGAACCACCTCAGAATGGCTTCAAATTCAAAATTTCTTGAAAACACGTATTTCTAAATCACTCAAGGATTCCAAATATGCAACTCTTCTCTCGATACGACTCTTAGTTTTGGAGTAAATCGCGTCCCTCCAAAATGGCCTCTGGAGTCACATAGGAACCACCTCAGAATGGCTTCAAATTCAAAATTTCTTGAAAACACGTTTCTAAATCACTCAAGGATTCCAAATACACTCTTCTCTCGATCCGACTCTTAGTTTTGGAGTAAATCGCGTCCCTCCAAAATTGGCCTCTGGAGTCACATAGGAACCACCTCAGAATGGCTTCAAATTCAAAATTTCTTGAAAACACGTATTTCTAAATCACTCAAGGATTCCAAATATGCAACTCTTCTCTCGATACGACTCTTAGTTTTGGAGTAAATCGCGTCCCTCCAAAAATGGCCTCTGGAGTCACATAGGAACCACCTCAGAATGGCTTCAAATTCAAAATTTCTTGAAAACACGTATTTCTAAATCACTTAAGGATTCCAAATATGCAACTTCTCTCGATCGACTCTTAGTTTTGGAGTAAATCGCGTCCCTCCAAAATGGCCTCTGGAGTCACATAGGAACCACCTCAGAATGGCTTCAAATTCAAAATTTCTTGAAAACACGTATTTCTAAATCACTCAACGATTCCAAATATGCAACTCTTCTCTGGATACGACTCTTAGTTTTGGAGTAAATCGCGTCCCTCTATATAGGTTCAAATGGGGATACACATGAAGGTCTCATCCCGTAACAACTTTTTTCGATAAAACGTAAACTCCAGGTAAAGTATTATTAGGCATATATGCAAATTTGCATGAATTTACCGACTTATTATTGTGTGTTGAACTACAATCCCAGAATCTGGATTTGGGCACCAAAATGTAACAACCCGAATCTAGGAATGCGATTTACTCCAAAACTAACAAGCAAACATAGCGTAGTGTAACTCACGGATTTTTCCGAAATGAGTTTAAATATGTTGAATCACCTCAAAATAACTCACACAGAAAATATCAGCTGCTAAGATGACCATTTGTTCACGTACGGCCAGTATGAATAAACCGGAAGTGCCTTTATAATGCATTGTTAAGGCACACGGCGTAGGTCAGCCAAAATGTAATATTTATGAAAATCACTCCATAATGCTTTCATGAGTTATAAAAACGGTTATGATGTTAGTTTTGCCCAGTTGCCACTTCGTATGATGAGAAATATCGAAATATAATAATTTTGGGAAACGTTACAAACGTTGGAGTATGGAAGCTATACATTCGAACTTGCTTTTAAGGACTTCATAAATAATAGTCCAATGCCGCATTTGGCAATAATTTCTTGACATTTTTAAAGTTTGATTACATCTTAACCGTTTTTATAACTCAGGAAAGCGTTATGGAGTGATTTTCATAAATTTATATTTCGGCTGACCTACGCCGTGTGCCTTTAACATGCATTAATGGCACTTCCATTATTCAAACTGGCCGTACAGTGAACAAATGGTCATCTTAGCAGCTGATATTTTCTGTGTGAGTTATTTTGATGTGATTCAACATATTTAAACTCATTTTGGAAAAATCCGTGAGTTACACTACGCTATGTTTGCTTGTAAGAGTCGGATCGAGAGAAGAGATGCATATTTGGAATCCTTGAGTGATTTAGAAATACGTGTTTTCAAGAAACAAATTTGAATTGAAGCATTCTGAGGTGGTTCTATGTGACTCCAGAGGCCATTTTTGGAGGGACGCGATTTACTCCAAAACTAAGAGTCGTAGCGGGACGGGATTTGCATATTTGGAATCCTTGAGTGATTTAGAAATACGTGTTTTCAAGAAATTTTGAATTTGAAGCCATTCTGAGGTGGTTCCTATGTGACTCCAGAGGCCATTTTTGGAGGGACGCGATTTACTCCAAAACTAAGAGTCGTAGCGGGACGGGAGTTGCATATTTGGAATCCTTGAGTGATTTAGAAATACGTGTTTTCAAGAAATTTTGAATTTGAAGCCATTCTGAGGTGGTTCCTATGTGACTCCAGAGGCCCATTTTGGAGGGACGCGATTTACTCCAAAACTAAGAGTCGTATCGAGACGAAGAGTTGCATATTTGGAATCCTTGAGTGATTTAGAAATACGTGTTTTCAAGAAATTTTGAATTTGAAGCCATTCTGAGGTGGTTCCTATGTGACTCCAGAGGCCATTTTTGGAGGGACGCGATTTACTCCAAAACTAAGAGTCGTAGCGGGACGGGATTTGCATATTTGGAATCCTTGAGTGATTTGGGACTACGTGTTTTCATCAAATTTTGAATTTGGCGCCATTGTTTTTTCCCAAAAACTTATATTTATGCAATAGTAGTAATTTATTTTAACTTCTGATTTCATAAATGGGTTATGGGAGTCCATTGTAACAAGTTTGCACTAAAAACATAAGTTAAAACCGAAAAAGTTTGGAGTCGAATATCTCGTAAACTACTTGTCTAATTTGGATGAAATTTGTTTTGTGTACTCCTTGTATGCCTTCTAACTACCTATGATAAAAACATGACAAATTTTGAAAAATGAGTGTGGCGCCATCTTTGAATTTTGAAAAAACTCGAAATAATTTTTTTAAATTATGGCTTAACTATACTTAGGTAGTCTATACAACGATCCTGTATTTGTTTTTAAATTATTAAAAAAATATTTTTTGAAACTTTAATTTCTCCCGCCACAATTCGAATTTTTCAAAATCCAAAAAACACTATCCCACGATTTGTTTAAAGAGTCTCCATTCCAAATTTTAGGTCAATCGGACAATAAATAAAGGAGTTAATCGCGTTCCACGGTCTAAACTTTAGAGGGCGCTAGCTCCGTTATTTGAAACTTTTTCGACTAAAGAAAAAATATGTCCCTCTTAGTTTTATGAGGACTTTCAAGGCATCATATAAAAAATTGATTTAAAAATGGTCGTGCACAGCGACTGTCGGTACGGATGATACCACTCTCCAGTACTTGTGTTTCCGCTGAATTAATTTTTGCATAATCGTGTCGTGTATCACCATTCATCACAAAACGTTTCCTGAATACACATAACTTAACTTCTACTCTCTATAATAAGAAACTCTTTGATTTGCGATAGCATTATCATCGCCTCGGGCTTCCTGCAATAAATGTTTTACAAAAAATATCAGGAGTAGAAAATCAAATCGGATCAGTAATTTTTAACGGGTCCACGTTTGTGGTGGTTGGCCGTGTTTGTCATATTCACCATGTAAAGTGCCATATCCATCCTGCTATTCACCATATGGTTGTTCACCATATTCCTACTACTTTTCACCATATCCTGCCTACTATTCACCATATTATTTCACCATATGCATCCTGCTATTCAGCATATTATTTCACCATATGCATCCTGCTATTCACCATATTATTCCACCATATGCATGCACTTGATGAGACACTGTTCTGGGGTTCGAATCCTAGTTTCAGCAACTTTTATTTTTGCTCCTTTGAATGAAGAGGTTTTTGTTGCGGAACTTATAATTAGAGTTACCACGCAACTTCAAAGCTTTTTTGGATGCGTTTTCAAACAAAAATTGGTTGCGAAAGTCATAGACATAAAAATATATAATACATGAGCATAGATTAGCATACTATTCCTTTTCCTGTCTTCTCATACAGTTTATGGAAGAAGAAATTCGGTTGTTATTGAGCAGACTTCAAGCCGGTCCATGACCAGAGTTGTAACTTTGAATCGCCCAACCAAACCGAACCAGGCTAACCCAACCGAAATCAGACATTACCCAACAAAACCGAATCAAGTATAAATACCAGTATACAGGATTGATTCTGCGACTTTTGCGTTAATTTTCACATTGTAAACGATTTAAACGAGCAGACAATTTAACTATTACACAAAAGACAACATTTTTGGGTTATATTTTAAGCAAACACAACACACGCATAGAACTGACAAGGAAATGTCTTGAGGTGCCTCTCGAGCATTGCTTAACGAAATTTTTTATTAAAGTCACTTTTGAAATTTAAATGTAAGCTTTATAGGATGCCTGGAGTATTGGTTTTTAATATTCGTTCAGTATGGCACAAATATTGACAAGTTTTAAAACCTATTTATTAACTTAAGTTATTTTCATTACTACTAAACACGTTTCAGGTGCATGTTTGTTTTTTAAATCCATACTGTGGATTAAAAACTCAATAAAACAAGAGATTTTGGTAATATAACAGTTACCGTATAATTTCTAAAAGTGAGTTTTACAATAAATTAATTATACCATCTTAATCAGCATACAAAGGTACCCTAGGGTCACTATTTGGTTGATCTTAACTCGAGTGGCACCTCAAGACCTTTCCTTGTGAGACTTTAACTGAAAATGACTGTTGGTATTTCTGGTATACACAGTTAAATAGAACATAATGAATCATATACATTAAAGCACATTCCATGCAATATCTTTCAATCACGTCATGCTATAATGTTTCAGTTTGTCTGGTTTTTATACAATGCAATCATCTGAGCTGACCCAAGTTATCTTGTTTCTTGAGGCCAACCAAACCAAACCACCATAGTTGACTTAATACACCCAACCAAACCCAACCAAACCAACCAAATCAAGAATCTTGTGCCCAACCAAACCAAACCAACCAAATCAAGAATCTTATGCCCAACCAAACCAAATCAAAGGCTGGTTTGGTTGGGTGGTTCGGTTGGGTGAAAGCAAACCACTGGTTGGGCCCAACCAGAAAGTTACATGTCCATGACGACTATGATAACTAGTGGAGGAGTTTTCCAGCAAGAAGAGCAGCAATAAACCCGTATGAGTGTAAGGCAGGAAGGGTTTTAAGGGATCCTGACTTCATATTAACCGACAAATTGTACTTGTTTTGCATCAAATACAGTGTTTGTGATAGTTTATGCGTTACAATGAACCATGAATGTCAGTCTGCTGTGACACGCTACTATTCCTGTGGGTGAACCATACTGGTATGAAGCTGCTTATCTTGCTGGAGAACTCCTCCGATGGTTATCATAGTCGTCATGGACTGGTAGAAATCTGTCCAATAACAACCTCTTTTTTTGAAGTAACTTACACTTTGATTGGACCAAAAAATGCAACTTTGCTTGTCTATGCTCATGTATTATATATTTTTATGTCTATGACTTTCGCAACCAATTTTTGTTTGAAAACGCATCCAAAAAAGCTTTGAAGTTGCGTGGTAACTCTAATTATAAGTTCCGCAACAAAAACCTCTTCATTCAAAGGAGCAAAAATAAAAGTTGCTGAAACTAGGATTCGAATCCCAGAACATATGAACAGTGCATGCATATGGTGGAATAATATGGTGAATAGCAGGATGCATATCGTCGTTGAAGATGCAATAGTCGACACTTGTAATGTATTTTAAATAGCGAGTGTCGACTATTGCATCTTCACCGTCGATATGTTGAAATAATATGGTGAATAGCAGGATGCATATGGTGAAATAATATGGTGAATAGTAGGCAGGATATGGTGAAAAGTAGTAGGAATATGGTGAACAACCATATGGTGAATAGCAGGATGGATATGGCAATTTACATGGTGAATATGGCAAATGAGTGACTGCCGTTTGTGGTGTGTTTCTTGTGCTCTCAAAACCATGTGGAATTAAAATGTCGGCATTAGATTATTTGACATTGGAACAAATGTTATAGGAATTCTGTAAGTACACAAACTAATCCAAGAAACATTTGAATTTGTGTGTTTTAGACCTTTGTTGGGGGCATTCCTACATTGTTCCATGACACTATACAAGGAAATACCAATGAATCCATGATTACCAAGGACATAAAAATATAACCAAATATTTTGGTATCAGGTAAAAAGGTGTTTTCATTACTGTAAGATTGTGATAAAGTCGTATGAAAATTGAACTTAAAATTAATTTGCCTCCATTTTTTTCAGAAAATGCAATTTTTTAACATTGTTGAACGCTTGAACGAGTTCATTAGCAAAAAGAAATAGCCTGGAGCAGTTAAAAACTTCTGTAACACAGCCAGGAGAAATGATCAACATCGTATCAAGCCGTTTTACACATTAGTTTTCAGTTCCGGTACTAATGATTATAAATGTAGCAAAATTGTTGTCATGAAAAATGTTTGTAAAAAATTGTTAAGTGGATGGTGGAAAACTGGTGAATAAAACTCGTTTGCGCGACGACTATGCACATGTTTTCAAATATTCAGAATATTTGGTGACCAAGTCAATATATGATTGAATAAAAAACCGATTTTTGTGAATGAAAATTTCAACATTTTATTTCATAGTGCAGCAGACGAGAATTCGATTTAATTTAATACAGAATTAAAAACGTTATAAATTTTTATTGCTGGTACATTTGTTATTTCGCCCATGCTTTTCTCAACATTTTAATTGTGCGGTTCTCGACCTCTTCGTTCTTCTTTCTTTCTAATGCCCGGTTAAGTAGAGATCGACCGGATTTACTAAGAGCGTTGACATTTGCTCCGTTTTTAACAAGCTCCTCCACAATTTCATGTGTTTTTGTTTCTGAAAGACTCAACGCAATATGTAGTGGCGTTGAGTTATTTTCATCAGTAGCATTAACATCACATCCAAGAGTAACGAAAAGTCTCGGTGTAATTAAGTTACATTTTCCCGCAGCAACATGAAAAACAGTATGATTACATCCAGGGCCGTCACCACGTATTTTTCGCTGGGTGGACATTTAGGAATTAATATTTTTAATCCAGTCTGTTTAAAATTAATGAAATTTGACCTATCTGTGGACTGGTTTCAACATTGGCACTATCTTCTACACATAAACTTTACGACTTCGTAATTCGTAC
The DNA here is from genome assembly GCA_001718145.1 of Orchesella cincta. Taxonomy (NCBI): domain Eukaryota; kingdom Metazoa; phylum Arthropoda; class Collembola; order Entomobryomorpha; family Orchesellidae; genus Orchesella; species Orchesella cincta. Next base: position 83,617 of record LJIJ01000345.1, read on the forward strand.
GCAAACATAGCTTTCGCAACTGCGTATGGATTTTGTTTCATTCTTGACGTTTTTCTGGGACCTGCCAGTAAAATGAAATTTGTTAATTTTATGGACCAAGGCTTAACAGGAATTACACAGTAAGTTTGATATTGACATTGCACGTTGTAAAAAAGAGAAACAACGCTTTTGAATTAGAACTTTTGATAACATTACGTTTCCAAATCGGCATGTCATCATTTAATTTAGCTGCCACCATGCTCCCAAAACCAGGCATGCTGAGAACGGAATTCACGGACGCCAGAACGCTGCAATACTCTGGTTTTACTTCAGGTTTAAAATCATCTTGGAGAAGTATTTAAATAGTTAATGTGGTTGATCGACAGCTTTTTGTTTAATCATATTAATGAATCGGTTATCATTAATGAATGGCTACCACGATAAACCAATTAAACCACATTATCTACTCAGGCCTTTGAGTGAGTGAGCGAGTGAGAGATGAAAAATCAGATTAACAAAAAAATCTAAATACACTTTAATCCCGATTCTAAATTTGGAAATTTGACTGATTACACAACCTTGTTAGCGGATAATTTAAGATATTAATTATTTGTCAATTTAAATTTGCATTTATATGTCAGAAGATTTGCACACACGAATTGTAGTCTGTTATGAAGAAAGGAATGCATTTCAAACAAAAATTCAGCCAAACGTCATTGTTTATGAAATCTTTGTATTATGCCATTTCGTTAGAATACATATACACATGTTGAACGAAATCTGGATTTTCAACGCTAATTATTATATTAGCCATTTGCGAAATACATAGTAGTTTGTTATCTAAAGCTTCATATTCGTAAATACATTCTGTTTGATAGCCAATTGTAAAAACTTCGTAGCAAATTATTTGCTTCAATAAATTTAACGGTAATAGCTTGAAGCCGCTAGTGTTGAAACAAAACTAGCGCTTTGCTTAGAAGTTAGGTTAGTATTAGTTAATGAGTATTTACTCATTGCCCTAAATATGAGTTAAATGTAGCAAACGCATTCTTTATACAGTAGAGATTTGAACCAACCATAACAAGCAGCTCTCTAATTTGAACTTATGTAACCAATGAAAGGATTCATTCAGAAGGAAATAAGTTTCTTAGATACAAAAATAGTATTTAAAATGCGGATCGTTTGACAAATTTTTGGAAGAAGACTTTCTCAAGTATTTCTTCACATTTCGTCTAAATTGCAAGGGTGGACACGGGTTTTTGAGGTGGACATTGTCCACGTCGTATCTAAGATCTTACTCTTTTAAGGTGATGTATAACAACCAATCCAAGGTTGATTCACAACACCCCTTCTTTTGACCTGGTTCTTCAACATTGCAACTTAGAACCTGAAATTCGTCTGTGCTATACATATCAACTTGGCTTGCTTTTCCAAATGTGCCGTTAGGCAGGATTTCAGGATTCATCACGGAATATTGCAACACGCCGTTCACGTCTTTAAAGGATCCATACGCAATATAAGATGTCCAGTTGTAACGTAGAAAAGAATTTCCAACCGGAACTGCAGTAGTTGCTGATGCCACATTTCGGTTTACCAATTTATATACGCCTCTTAGTGAAAAAACGGGGGATAATAAGAACTTCTACGTTAGCTTTCAAATGTACGAATGCCGCATTATCGTGAGCAATGGAACAACTGCTATTCTTTACATCATAAACACCAGGTAGAACATATCCATCGGTAAGTACTCTGCAAGGAATCAGTTGCTTCCCGTTTCCCAAGATTTTTCCAAATCGAGCGAGGTAAAGATGGTCTTCCATACTAAGGAATTTCGGGGATCTCCATCGATGTCGGTGGCATCCTAATAATTAAAAATATCATGTATGATGAAATTGGTTTTTTTGCAAAAAAAACTTATAATTTGTATAATTTTTTTTAAAAACAAGGTTGTTAAAAAATCTTTTTATTTTTTTTAAATATTTTAAAGGGCATAATACTAACGTAACCACGTTTTAATGGAATGTGCCACATGTGTGCACCGGTTACTACCAGAAAAATACCCCATCTTTTAATTTTACCACTTCTGTGAATAGTTGGCAAGCACTTTACTAAATGTTACCACTTTTTACCTTACTCTTGCATTTCGTTCTTCCGAATAAAACATTCGTCAAAACATATAGTAGAATGAAAAATTTACAAGTTTATAAGAAACATATTCCAGGTTTGGACTTTTTCTGGCAATAAAATAATATTGACACAAAATCTACGATCAACGTTATTGTAAGTACTTCGTGTATCATACAAATGCTCCTTCTAAAAGCAATTCCGCGAAAGTTCAAAAACAAAACTTGCATCGGAAATTTTAAGAATAATTAATTTCTATGAAATATTTTAAAACATTTCGTCACTCTTAGAAACGTCAGCGAGGTCGTCAATTATCCTTTACGTAAGCAAAGTGAGCGATTTTGAGCAGATTTTGAGCATTATATTTGTTTTTGAATTTTTGCGCTCGTTTTTTCAAATGTGTAATTTTTTTTAGCTCAATTGGTTAGGAAACCTAGTAGAAACGAGCGTTCCTTCAAGTATCGAAGTCCGTTCTGTTATTGTTCCTACTACAAATGTCTTGACTTACCCCAAACGTTAACCCTGACTAATTTGGCCCATTCATGGTCTATCATTTTATCATAGCTATAAAGCTCGACTCAATTCTCATATCAGGACGGTTTAATATAGCTGCTGGACCTTCTCATATACTACTACTAATCGTAGTTTGATACGTGAACATTTCGTTATTCAGAAAAAGGGGAGTTTTTTCTGTTTAAATGTGGGATGAAAAAAGTGAAAAGTTTGGTATGTGGTAGAATTCGGTTATGAAATGTGGTATTTTCAGTTTTATAGTGGTACCATTAAAAGCATTGTATTTTAAAGTCCGGCATTTTATTTACGAATTTTAAAATACGAAATATTATTATGTTTGCTCTTACCTTTACAATTATATAAAGAATTGATGTGGTCTACATCCATAACACTTAGTCCAGGAGTAACATCTTGTCCACATTGGTAATTATAATTCCAAATGGTAGAAGGCAACGTTTTTGAGTTCCATCCTCCAAAGCACCATCGACATTGATAATGCATTTGACTAGCATAGTCATAAATGCCATCAGCAATGTACTTGGATCGCTTCAATATTTTTGGTTTTTCAGGGCAATTATGAAAATTGAGATACAAATCCCGATCCTCACGTTGATTTTCATGAGCGAGACAAAGCGTGTGTCCCAGCTCCTGCACAATTGTTGCAAAGTTCATGCATTGTCGTCCAATTTTGAGGAACTGCTTACCCCCAATTTTACACACGTTTGCTTGCCCACAAAGTTCATTGTCCGCTCTAATGCTAACAAAATCCAGGTCTCCTTTCTTCCAGGCTTCAAATCTGATGCAGGTTTTTGTGTGATATTCAGCAAACGCTTGCTGAAATAACAATCTATCGGCTGAACTCAGAGAGTGATGAACTTGTATTTAACAATGCCCTTTGGCCACTTTTCCCAGTTTCGTACGTGTGCCATTCCGTTGTGCACCAGAACGGGGCCTAGAAGCCCGATGGTTTCCATTTGCAGTTTGATAATTTAGCGTTTGCCACTCATCTGGAGTGTCACATGTGTAGCCTGATGTCAGCCACGATGTAGTACTGAGTAGGATTACAATTTGTAAGACTATAATTGACAGCAATCTAGTAAGGTTTGCTGTCATTTTGCTGGACAATGTGAGAATCTCTCCAAGAATGATCCAAGCTTCCTCTTGCAGGTCAGATTTTTAATGAATAGAAAACTTGTGTGTAGAATGTAGACATTTATAAGATCACTCTCCTCAGTTGTTCACCACCGCCGAGCAATGATACTGTAATATCGTGAGTATTTACTTCAATAAACATTTCTTGACTTGTAAGATGACATAGTATTTTTAGCAAAGAAAAGATCATTGAGCTTGCTCCAAATGATTCATCGCAACTGAAAGCTCGTAGTTCTGATGCCACTAGTCGGGGCAAGAAAAAATGATGATGTTATGCCAATTTCTTGCTACTGATAAGGAGCAGATATTCTTCGCAGTGTGAATAAACAAATTCATTGACTTGTCACCAAATGAATTAGAATTGAAGTAAAATGAATGGCTATTGAGCCACATTGAAAATATCTCAAAAATTTGTTTTTGCTTTGGTAAGTCACAAATGATCATGTCTTATCTTCATTTCTTTTCCAAGAATGTAAACGCTTTACAAGAGACTTTGCTGTATATATGCATGACGCTAAATTTGTTAGCAAAAACAAGCCTGGCAATAGCAATAAAATGTATATAGTACATTTGATTTCAACGATGAAATCATATTATTTAAACCACTCTTGATTCATAACAGAAAATAAGTGAATTTTTCATTTTCCAATTGCTAAACTATCCAATGTTAGATTTAAAAAGGTTATTGAAAACGTTTGAAGTAAATGGGGTACAACGATCATTCTGTTGACATGCATATTCATTTAATTTCCTATATAATTGTTATACTCCACAACGTATGCGGTAAATTTTTGATGAAGATATTATCATGATTTTTGTTACACAATTTGTATACTAAACTGGACATAGGCATATGAATGGAAATGATTGAAAACCCTATCCATGCTACTTGTTTGAATGAAAACGCCGTTTGATAAAAAAAGCTTAAAACTCTGAATGAATGTAAAATGTCATATTCTCATTGAAAAGTATACATGAATGCATTTTAACGTTTTTTACAACCGAATCGGTTTGTCTTGCGTTTCTTTGCTATATATTGACGCAATGTTTCTTTTCTTTGTCAATTTTTTAACAGTTAATGTGTCATTTTTTGTGAGTTATTTGTCCGAATAGTTGATAAGCAATTGGCAAAGCATAATTAATGAATGGAAATGTAAGTGAGCTATTGAACAAAAAGTTGTAGTTGATATGATTGAGTAATTCATCCCTGGGAGTTCAAGATCCATCAATGAATATGAATGTTTGGAGTAGAATCCCCGCTGGTTTTTATTCTGACCTTTTATTCCCATCCAAAAGGAACCACAAAAGTATTAAACTGAAAGTTGTAGTAGTGTTCAAATTAGATTTTGTGTTACAATGGATTAAAACAGAACCATTGATGCAAAAATGTTATATGTATTTGATTTCAGTTCCATGCACACCAAAGCTTCAGGTCCGTACGTACGCTTTTGTAACAACATGTACATAATTGAGTATACCAATATTTCTATCTTTTTCATTTTGTGAGTTATGAATGGTCTCATTGGTTTTCTGAACATGTTTATTAGCTCATCGTCAACCGGAAAGCAGATAGATGAGGCGGATAAGCAGAATTAACAGAAGTTGGATGTCCTACATGTTATTCATCAAATCAGTCCATGACAAATCATCTAACTTCGTATTCGTCTGGAAAGCCCTCATTACTCACGCAAACGATCATTTTAATATGGTACATGTAGGCTGTAAGTATGTTGTGGATTGTTGGTAGTTCTTGAAATGAAAAAAATACTTGTAAATGAAGCATACGCATGACGTTGACAAATATTTGATAAGAATGTGTCCTGCCTAATAAATTATTTGTATCACTTGGAGAATGATGAAGCGTTGCTACACTGGATCCACGGATGCAATCTACAAAAACAACTACACTAAACAAATACCACTATATTTTCAATTTATCAATATTTTGTAAAGCTGTGTAGGGTCTTGTTCCAATATTAGTTTCTTCTTCTTCCCCAATTGTTCACAAAGTAAAAGAACAAATGGGAATCAAAACAAATGCTATCATTGCCGTCTTCAAGGAAGTAAAATGGATCAATGAAGCATGAGCTGTGAGCATAAATAAAGCTTGGTCCTTTTATGAGAATACACGGGATTACAGTGGGGAACTTTTCTTTAATTTTATCAGTGTGTGTGCACTTCAGCAGATAACGTAAAAAGGCAATAGTTTGACTTTCAAGATTGAAAGTTGTTATTACAATTTCCTTTAGTTCCCTCAAGATCGATTTGAGTCATTATCTCCCACCATAAGAAATTAGAATTTATCTCGTCAGAAACTTTCGTTTGATACCCAACACGGAATATCTACTGAAAGCGAATCAAGAGTTAGTTGGTCCTTGCCTGATTTTACATGATAAATTCGAAAGGTTTTTTATCACCGTATTACAGAAAAATACCCAAGCATCGAGTCAGCATTTTAAAGTAAATGTTGGTCTCACTAGAACAGGTTTTTGTTTATTTCCACTTAATGTGGAGCAATCGCAATTCCTTGTTTTAGGCAATAAATGCATAAATTATCCATTTATAGAGCTAAATTTTCGGACATAAGTTATTACACTTCCAAAAACTAATATATAATATTCCAATACAAAAAGGATGTTTAAAAATTGATTTTCCGACGTTCGCAAATATAAGCTTCAAGTTTCATATTTATTTTATATTGGATGGATTGACTTACCTGAGATCATCTCATGTAATATAGTTTCCTTCCGTGTGTTTAAAAAGAAAATCATGTCATATTTACTTACTAGTCAGATAGAAGAACGTGTAAAAGATTATTCTGAATGCTTAAGTGATTTTACTTTTATTGATGAAGTCGTTAAAAAATATGCTAACAAATTATAGGTAACGTGTTCCCTGTGAATGCTAAATGAAGTTTTTTTTCTCCCCCCTGTTCTAATTTACAATTATGTATAAATCTTGTGTAAATTATGTCACATTAGTGTAACTACCTTTCGAGGAATCTATTTGACAATAAACGTATTATTATTATATCCTTAAGCATTCAAAAAGTGCAAACGGCTGACAAGGTCAGGAGGTAAGAATTCGCCTATGCAGGTTGGCACAGATTAACAAACCGTTTTCCTTCTCAGTTACTGCCAAATCGTGACTTTCCGCGCCATTCATTATATTTCATTAGCAAATTGGGTCACAAACCATTGCAGAGATCTATCAAGCACGTTATCGTGATCATTATCTTCATCAGTATTTGAAAAATGGATATATTGCCACCTTAAATCTTTGGAGATCAGACGACTGCACTGGAATTTAATTTTGTCTTCTTGAAAATATTCATGATGCCATGCATTACATTTTTGTTTTGATAGTCAGTAAGCCGTAAATGAGCCCAAATTTAAAACAAACCCAAAATGAAAAAACCCCGTCATGCATATTAAAAATTGTCATCTTGGAAAAATGAAATAAAAACAAATCCAATTTCATCACTGTTGGAAAACTTTAGATTTTTTTATGTATAATAAAGATTATAATGACAAGTTTGGCAAACGCAAATCAAACTAAAGCAAACAGTTCTTATGAAATTCGATCAGATAGCTGACGCGGCTGTAAATGACGATGATTGCCTGATTGCCTTTGGATGCCAATTTATTGAACGGAAGTTTTCTCCATTACCTTAGTAAAATTACAAACAACTGTCCACAAGCTAAAATTTAAATTCGTATTCCCCCTATCATTTTTTAGCATCACGCATTCATTCGTTCCAACTTCAGAGAAAAGAAAACCTTCTAGAAAAGCTATTTACTTTATATGCAATTCATTCAATGTATATACCTTCTTGTATACTGGTTTTACTTTTCAACTGAATTGTACATTTCAATGCCAAGTTTGCTTATCAAAAGCTGAGTAAGGTCCAGTACTTGTGTTCCCGCTGAAATGATTTCAGCATAATCTTTTCATTTGTCATCATTAGACCTGTTTAAATGATGTGGTTATGAAGGCCGAAATATGTATATAAATATGTGCCTAAAAACGGCAAAATATGTTGTCAAATATTTGGTTAAATCGTTTAAAATGGGCTAAACTTGAATCTGGTTATTGGTTTAATCTGAATATTTTGTGTCAAAAGTGACTTTATGTATTCCTTAACTCTTAAAAATTCAAATTTACGTAGTGTAGATTGAAATTTGGACATTTAGTAACACATTTTAGACTGTCAGCCAAAACTTCAAAGAAAAATTTCTAAAATTGTTGTAAAAATTCGTAAAAAAGGTTACAAATTTCAGAATAATGGCCAATTTGGCTGAAAAACCCAAAATATGTTACTACATATGTGACATGTGCTAAAACCTCAAAATATGTGAAATATGTGGTAACAACATGGTTTTAAACGACTCCATTTGTGACCAAACGTTCACATAAAAGTTTGGCTGAGCTCGAGAACGCATAAAAAACATGTACTTATATGCGATGAACAGGTCATTGTCATCAGGTCAGTTATCATTCATCACAAAACATTTTCTGAATAAATTAAACTTAACTTCAAGAAACATATAGCATTATCATCGCCTCGGCCTTCCTGCAGTTCATGTTTTAATACAACTATCAGAATGGATAGCCACATATGTCATATATAACCTTTGGCTTGTCAACAATACGGAATTGTGAAACACGTAAATAATTATCCTCAATTTTGTGAAAATTGGAATGTTTACACCATTGAATATGATTAACAGCAATAGAAAGTTCCTTGACAGTTTTAAGTAATCAAATCAAATCGGATCAGTAATGTTCAACGGGGACCTATTTTGTCGTGCGTTTCTTGTGCTCTCAAAACCATGTGGAATTAAATTGTCAGCAATTTATTATTTGACATGTTACACAAATGTTATAAAAATTCTGTATATCCACAAGCTAATCCAAGAAACGTTCGCATTTGCGTATTTTACTTTTTTGGGGGCAATCCCACATTGTTCCATGACACAATACATGGAAATACCAACGTATTCATGATTACCAAAGATATAAAAAGGGACCGAATATTTTGCTATAAGGTAAATGAGTGTTTTCATTACTGCACGCATGTGATAATTTCGTATGAAAATTCAATTTAAAATGAATTTCCGTCCATTATTATCAGGAAATTTTTTCAAATATAGGCTAAACAGATAGTGGCCAAAAATGTGAATGAAAACTCGATTGCGCAAAGATTATACATATGCTTTTGAAATATAAGGATGAGGATATGTGGTGACGAAGCCAAATATGAGTTAATAAATAACCGACTTTGTCGGAGTTTTGTGAATGAAAAATCACATATTTTAATTTATAATGCAACAGACCAGAATGCAATTTCATTTAATATAGAATTAAAAAGCTTGTATCGTTTAATTTAGTTAAATTTTTTACAACTATGAAGTTTCAGAATATTTTTATAACTATGAATTTTTAATGCTGGTACTTCATTTACTATTTCGCCCCTGATTTTCTCAGCAGGTCAATTGTGCGGTTCTCGACCTCTCCATTCTTGTTTCTTTCTAATGCATGGTGAAGAGGAGATAGACTGAATTTATCAGAAGCGTTGACATTGGCTCCATTTTGAACAAGCTCCTCCACAATTTCATATGTTTTTGTCTCTGATGTGTACAACGCAATATGTAGTGGCGTTGCGTTATATTCATCAGTAGCATTAACATCACATCCACGAGAAATGAAAAATCTCACCGCAGTCAAGTTACCCTGACCCGCAGCATAATGAATAACAGCACGATTATATTTTCCCCGAATGGTTATGTCAGCTCCAGCATGAAGGAGTGATTGCATTACACGTTCACTTCTGTGACCAAGTACTGCTACAAATATTGGGGTTGAGTCATTTTCTTCAACAGCATTGAAATCCGCTTTGGCGGCTGCAAATATCTCAAAAGTCGAATCAAGCACTTCCAAATGTTGCACTACCCTGTGAAGCGGCGTAAATTTCCATCGATCCGTCGATAGGAATAGTTTTGAATCTCCTCTCGCATCAAGATGTCTTATCAGTTTATCATATTCTTCTGGGGTCAAGTATTCTGGACAAAGATGCAGAATATTTCTTGAATTCTCATTAGTAGCATACACATCCACGCCCAGATTGATCAAGTAAAGTATTAAATCAATGTGGATTTTTGGATAATGAAGAGGAGCTTTTCCTGACGCACTTCTACATTGAATTAAACTAAGACGTTGTTGTAATATTAGCTCAATGATTCGTTTTTTTTCATTTACTTTATCATCTGGAAGAAACTGCGTGTCGACAACGCAGTGATGAATTGCAAGCTTCATTCCACTCCTATTGGATGTGTTCTTCAGCAAAACTTGCATTATTGGATAGGACCCTCTTAACGCAGCGATGCTAAAAATTGTATAGTCGAGGGAATCTCCAGTTTTATCCAATTGAAATTGATACCAGGCATTATGAAGGGAAATATTTGATTGCTGAATGTAGTGCCTTACAATTAAGTCGTTTATTTGAGAGTCACTGTAAGTCACTGCCAGAAATAGCAGGTATTTTGACTCAAACACTCCTTCACTTACTCCACATTTCACTGCAGCGTCGAGCAGGTTGAAGTGGTTGTCAATCACACAAGCGTGAACCCATTTGCAAATAAACTCTTTCGTCACCTTTTGTTCCGACGAGTTTGTCAACACAGTTTTATGCTTGCTCACCGAAGCTCTAAAAAGCTGAACAGCCTTTTGTTGATGAATTCAAAAGTCTCAATTTTCTCTGAAAAGTATTTCATTTCGCCATACCAACCATGCGATATCTGAATTTCTTTAGACTTAAAACAGTTGTGTGTACGGCCCTGCGTCAACACGTCGTTGTCGTCAATTTTACAAAATAATATGGTTTATTTGTCCCAGCCGATTGATATTCAATGTGGAAGGTAAGGCGTTGCCTAATTCTGACAAGTGAAAAGCCCATCTTCGCGAACCTCCATATATCCCCTAATAAGCACGCTAAACGGCACCAGTTTGCTTTGTTTCAAACAACGCCAGGGCGAGAGGAGTATACATTCCAGCTCTTTTGGTTGCAATATCATAGAACAGCTTTGCTTGCGCCAGCTTTCCCTCTAACCTCAGTTTTGCTTCCAGTAATATAGAATATGCATAACTAAAATGCGAATGCTGCATTTTTGCAAACGTTTGTTAAAAATCATACCAACACTGCGTCGTCGTCGTCTCACTCAGAAACAAAGTTAACTCGGATATTAATTGAGGATTGATAATGGTATTTTTTATAAGCGAATTGAGGTTTCGCCAAATGAACTTTCTTTGCCAGTCTTCCATCGTAATTGAATGCCCCCTTTTTAAATACAATACGCAATGAAACCGTTTTAATAATTAAAAGAATTGTTAGAAGAGCATTTGCATCACAAATTTATATATAAGAATTCATAAACTGAATTTTACTTCATAATTACAGCCGTATATTTGTAAGAGTCAGAAGCGAATGACCATGGCTTAAATTTCATTCACCTCACTTTGCATGTTTTTTTTCCCAAATACCAGAAGTGGGACGTTGACGTCAAAGGTTGCTGATAAGCAGTAAAAACGAGTGTATTGCTTCCTTGTCAAGCACAAATATTCAATCAAGGTATGCTTATCACTTTGCTTTTTATGGAAACTGCGTCAATCGTTGAAAAGTTAGATCAGGAATTTTATTCAGGCGTCAAGTAGGGAAGTATATTTTAATAATCGAACGAACATTTAGACTATATTGTGTTTATAATATGCATATGTGTTCCTGCATAAATTCATGAAAGTACACGAGATTCATGTCGTAAGCTGGAATTAAACCTTATCTTACCTGAGAATAAACTTGATAACTAGATTACATTCAGAACGGCGGTAGGTAACTGATAAGCTGAGTTTGACCTTAACTGTGTGTTTAAACGTCAGCAGATAACGAAAAATGGTAATAGTTTGAGTTTTAAGATTAAAACGGATTCTTACAATGTACGAAGTTCTTTAAATATCGATTTGAGTCCACTATTTAGGTTCCACGATAACATATTACAATTTATCTCTTCCGAAACTTTCGTTTGATACCCAACATGGAATACCTTTTCATTTAAAATCAAGGCTTAGGTATTCTTGCCTGTCTTCCCATGTTAAATTGAAAACGCATTTCACCAGCAGTTTCATCAGTGCAACACAGAGAAACAACTCCAATTGCATTTCCATGCTATATTAAATAAATCATGGGGTGAGTAGAATTCCTTGTAATTGAATATAGAAGGCACGCTCAATTTTTTCCAGACTGTTGGGAGTTTATAAGGGGAAATTTAATAACTGCTGTTACAACTATTATTTGCTCCTATCAGCTAGTTAATCAACACTACGTCCCATTCAAGGCTATGAATGATGATGATGATAATTACCGATATTGGGATAGTATGTATATGGCGCTTGAGTTGAATACCTGAAATTTAACATTACTTCCTAAAAGTATTATGTACATTAGATTGGTTTCAATTATAAATTTAATATGCAGTCAGTCGACCTAGTTTAAATTGAAATCAACAATTGAAAACTTCCTTAAAGTATTCATTTATTGCATTCCCAATGGAAGTTATCCTTCTATGAGCGCCCGTTGATGTCAATTCCTTGCAATGGATTTTACTCCATCACGTGCAAGTAATGAGTGTTTAAGATAAGTAAACAATTTCCTGTTTGCCCAAAGTGCAACATTTGGTTAGAGATAGGTATTGAAGCAGACATGTATCTGCGTTGACATAAATGAGCTCCTTAGCGTCTTAAAATTTACCCATTTAAGTTTTTAAATATTACAAATTTTTTATTCAAGAGAGCTACACGTTTCGTATTGACACTAAATCGCCTGTTAGATAAGCTTGTTCCACAGACTAACAGAGTACGATTCGTCCCAAATGCTCTTTATAATGAATTTCTGAGAAAATATGATGAAACAATTTTTTGTAATGCAAATTATACCGTTTTTTTTTGTAGAACCAGAGAGACCCAACGACAAAGTTTCTGAAAGATTTCGAGCATATTCAAACTTCCAGCGTCATCCGGAAGCCTCAAGGCACATCAACAGCTAAGTAGGGTTGCTATTCCGAAAAAAGTCCAGACAGACCTGACATAATTACAAGAATGCATTTTGATTTGGAGAAGACCATACAACAGGATTATTGTATCATGATTCAACATGAGAGATTGATTCATTCCTCTTATAAATTGCGGTGTACATGCAACTTAACTATTAATTCGAGCCAGTTGTGCGTTTTGGTGCAAGATCAATCGAGAGCTGTTGCAAAGTAATAAAAGATTTCCCGTACATATCAGATAATAAATTCACGCCCCTGTGCCCTTATTATTTATGACTCTCTATGGAAAAAACTTTACCATGCTTGCAACTGTAGAGGCGCGCGAGTTAGCTCCGTTATTTTATTTGAACAAATAGATGCACGGGAGCCATTGGAACTGTGGCCTTGCTTCTTAGAAGAAAAGCAGGAGTATGTTAATGAGCCTCGTCAGAGACAAACAAGCAGACTTTGCATCGCAATTACGAATTGGAACCACATTGCACATTTGAAACTGACGTTCAGTTGATCAAAGTGTAGCATACTATAAATATATTGCCTATTGTGTTTTTAAATTGTCTATCACACATTATTCAATCCCCGTAATTATGTTAGCAGCATTTGAGTTCAGTGTTGTTGCAAGTGTTATTATAAAGCGAGAGCGAGAGTATATGATGTTTTGATTTATACAGTATTATGTCTGCTCGTTGTGTGGTCCGTATTGTGCCGTTTTGTTTTAGAATTCATTTTCCAGTTATAATGATGAATTTGTGTTGATTTTTGATAAAATTCTGTATTTTAACTAACCTGACTCACTCATGCATTCCCTGTAGTTGTTAATGCTTCAAGGGCCAAAGTTATACATTGTTTTATCAACAAACATACCGCCACCCGCGAATATTATCCTACAATTAATTTTGGCAAATCAACAGAATAAATTAAAAAATAAACATTTTTTTAAAGTACGAAAAAGTATTATACATACGTAGTGCAAGATATGTAATAAATTTTGAATGTTCCATTTATTCCCACGACTCCCACCTTACAGAAGTAGCCTTCTCTTATCCTAGTTTTTTCAGGAAAATTTAAAGAATCTATTCGCAGTTGGTTGAAGGTATTGTAAATCCGTTTTTTGCTTGAGTATGAAACGTACACGTTTAGCTATTTTTTTCTATATAGTGTATAATCATCCTTTCCGTAACGCTCTTCCTGCCCTGTCATCTGTGGTGCCTTCAAGCTGAGCGTCGAAACACAACTGACAGTGAATGACAGATAACGAGTGGTAGTGGAATGGACATGGACAACAAACGGTTATATAAACAAAAATAATTTTGATGTTTTGGTGGTTTCCAATTTTTTTTGTCTCATCATTGTCACATGCATATTCTCACATAAGATGCATAATAAGTAATTACTTTCATTTCCATAACCATCATTATGATTTTGTGTACTGCAGCGCTGGGTATTTTACCGATATTTGCGCCGCTAGTTTTCCTAGCGTGAAATTCTCAACCCCCGAGATTCCATATTAGCATTTAGATGCATAGGACAAAACACCCGTTGCCAACTACGATGCCCATACCTCGACACAAATGGAAGGAAAAAATAATGCATCCTTTGCTTTTCAGAGATACCAACCAATAATATTTTTTGCTTTTTTGTATTGTTTATTGCGCTTGTACCTTTAGCCCGGGATATTTTTGACATATCCGTGTCGGCCCCTACATTAATTGAATTTTTGAATCGAAAAGATAACATTTCACATTATTTCTCAATGATCAACACGAAGTTCTTACAAGAAAGAAGACCAACGAGTAAACGATATCATTTCCTTGCAATTAACAGAAAAGACCATTATATCGCAAAAATTATATGCAAATGTTATTGCAAAGAAATACACAACGTTGGTGTTAAGGAAATTATTAGTGGCGCAACATCGAATAAGACACGGGGCGAGATTTTTATACCCCCATCAGGTTTGGTCCTTTTTATTATAACATACACACTCTTTTTATTTGTTAATTAATTACTCTATACTAATTTTAGGGGCATATTTTGCGCCTGTAATATAATAATTTTCCTATGATTATTTGGTTATGGTTATTTTATGAGAATTCTTATAGAGATTATTTATTATACATCACATACCCAGAGAACACCACATATGATTATCCACAGGATGGTTTGCTGATAAGACTACATTTCTTGTTAAAATTATGTTGTTAAAAATATTGTTAGCCAATAATTGGAAATTGTTCACCCAACTTTCAGTTTCAACAAATGCCCATAACATCTCGACAACCTCTAAATTTCCATCTGTTGCCTTTCTGCGCTCATATATTTGGAGTTGAGTATCACATTTTAACCGCCTAGGCATTTCTATATATCATAGCATATTGTTTTGCTAGTGTCATTATATACCGCCATAATTCAACACCTATTTACTCGAATAAATTAAGGCCCCATGCTTTAGATCGAGAATTCCGATCCCCTTGATCAATACAAACAATTATCATACTGTTAATTGGTTTAAAAACGCAATTCTATCTTTGTTCTGAAAACAACTACGCCTTCACTTGAGAGGGGGACGAGACGAGAAGTAAAAATATAACATCTTTGTAAACCAATTGGTTCAGTTTTTAAGTTGTCTTTTAATCAACTTTTTATTAAGTAAATTGTCGCAATTCAAAGCCATTATTCATAGGGATGGTTTTATAGCAACGGCAACAAACTACATGACAAATTTGTTAAATAGGCACTCAGCAAGTGAGCCTAGACGCTGACCAAACTGTATCCAACCGTAAAAAAGATAATATGTAAACGAAGTAAAAAATAGTCGTTTTTCAAGTTGTTCTAATGAACACGATGATGATGGTGAAGCTCGCGTTGTAGAGTGGTTGCGTATAAACGTTGAGTCAACTTTTCCATCACATAAAGCCAAACGATTGTTGTTCTTGCCTGATGATGATGTTGACACAGATGCTCTTGCAAAAGTCAGAAGTTTTTTAGCATTCGCCGGATAATATCATGGCTTGGAAGAACAGAGGTTTATTAGCTCGTCATCAAGCCATCACTACAACTTCGTTCTCATTTGAAACATTATCCAAAAAATTGGACACTCAAAATTAGATTACTTCAACCAACGCAATACAGTCTCAATAAATAATCTGCTCACACGGGCATTTAAGGCATTGAAATTCGAGCTTTTGTTAGAATGTTTTTAAAAAAAGTTGTATCTTGTGTAACATAATTAACACAGTGACCGCCGGCATTGTCGGAATCCAAAGGCAATAGTAAGTGATAAGAACATAAAAATCAATGTTTCTGGTAGCCTCAAGAATAAACTTTTGCTGCAAGTCAAAACGGAAAAAATATTTACAGTCTGTCATTTCCGCCAGGCTATGTGAGCTCTTGAATAATATATAATGATGGTTATAAGATACATTGCTAAGCAGTTTGGTAGACAACTTCATGAGAAAAAACTGAGCAACCCCGTGGGAAAAGTAACTTCCGTTACATAATACATTTTCTGGACATACATGCCTATGCGTTTTGTGGATCTTGAAAAACTTGCAATCTCTTCTTTCATTGCCAGAAATGAACTCTTGACACCAAATATTTATCACGTATCTCCTATTTTGCTGTATATGAGTAAAATATTTTCTGCACAAAAACTTGTGTGCAAAAGAAAATATCTGCAGAAAAGTAACCGCATGTGTTTTACCAATAAAAAATTTGGGAGGTAAATTTTTAAAAAAACGGTTGTTTTTATTTTTATGCACAAATTTTTGGGCCTATTCCGCCATTCCCACCACCTTTGTTTTATGTGAGTTACTATAGAAATGTTTTTGTGAAAGACTGTATATGAATACTTATCCAGTTTTCTGTAAAAACTAGCATTTTAAACTGTGATGTTGATTGTTTGGTATGTTTTGAAGTACTATGCAAAAGATGTGTGATATTTGAAAACGTTTGCAAAATTAATAGCTTTTTCAAACTATCTAAGCGTAATAGTCCTACAAAGACACAATATTTTGATATTTCATTGAAAAACTAACAATATACCGGTTTGAATTCAATATATTTCAGATCATTTCCATCCAGTGTACAATCATGCAAAGTGAACGCAGAGATGAGATGGAGAGCTTCATCAGAATCAAACACTTTCTGTTAGGTAAACCAATATTGATCGCAGTACCACTAGCAAACAAAATTGTATGGGAATTTCTTTTTAAATACGTTGTTGGTCTGATTGTTGTCAGGTAATGTAATCTTTATTAATATCCTGGACACAAAGAGTGATCTGTTTACCAAACGGCTGGAGCATGAAGCCCTCGCGAAAGTTTTGCAAGGAATATGGACTAACAAAACATAAGTAACGGAAAATTGGGATTACCAAACCTACTTGGAATATAAATGCAATCAATGAGCATCCCACAAAGCAGTTGTCTACAACAGGTAGCTCTCAAGTTTGAAGATTAAAGATGACTTAGCTTATTTTTTAAAACATCACACATCCCCGATAGAAGATAAAAATTAGGAATCTAAAGTTAAAATAAAAAAAGGTACGTAAATTGAATCAAAACCAAACCTGTACCAATAATAGGGGCTGATGTGTGGTAAAAACATCAAAAGTTAAGGCTAAATCTTAAAAGATGCACGTAAAGAAGAAAAAAGCTGAGATTCTGCGAATAAGAATCTGAGTATAATACAATACTATGAATATGGACAACCCATAAATGGTATGCACATAAATACGAAAAGGATAGTGGTCGGTAAATTTATGTTTGTATTGTCCCACTATTTCCATAAAGAAAGAAGTAGTTATTATTTATGGGAACCGTGTTAATATTTTAGAGGAGAGGGACCTCAGAACCATTTGTATAATGCAAAGGGATTCAAACTAATTAAATAGGAATATATTACATGAAAATGTTTTACAAAGATCATTTTTGAAATAATTGTTTGACAATTGGTGGTGAATGGTATTATACACTCTCCTTATGGGAACAAATTGATAATTTTCACAAACTACAACTTTTAAATTAAAAGCGACATTTGTTTTTATTAGCCTTAAGGCAATCCCAGTATTCGGGAAGACAAGTAATTACAACGCTGCAAAGATGGATATGATATATTATAAGAATATATTAAAGAACAATAGATTGATATTATGTATAACAAAAATGTCTCTTGGTAAAAAACGAATTTGTGAATTAGGTTTTCCTGCTGACACGAAGACAGTGAAGTTTATCTTTCTGCTCAAAAATATAAGCATTCCCAGAAACACAGTTTCTGCAGTTTTTTCATAATGAGCACGCGTTTAATTCAAACTTTGAGGTCTAAAAATAATTTTTAAAAAAATGTACAATTTTTTACAGTTGTGTTGCATATTGCAACTTTTTTACCGAATGCGGACAAGTAAATATAAAACGAACGGTAAAAAAAAGAGTCAAGTTTAGTAGATTAAAACAGAAACTATTTAGAATGGCGGAGGCAAGGTAGCCACCGCAATTTACTACAAAAGAATAGAACTGTTTGCTGTTGGTGTACGAGTTGTTCAATGTTAGTTACGTACTATGATATCCAAGTCAATCGCTACTGCTTTTTCTTTCTAGATGATTAATCATGAGAACCGTTGACGGTTGTCTCCGAGGTATTCTTGCTGTTCTGTGCATAGTTTGGCTGATCACTCAACTCACTATAGCTTCTATAACCAGATAAGGAAATGTCAGGTGCTAGATAGTAGTAATTTGCCTTTAATTTAAATTCATTCTTCTTTGATCTATGCACATAGAACCCTTGTCATGTAATTTTAATAAATCATATTGCAATTTTTTAAGATTAGGATGCTTCTTTTGATTCATTTACGACATTACTCAGTGTAAAAAGGTAGTATTTCAAAACAAAATTCACGGAGCGAATTTGAGTTAATTTTAGTTTTATCGGTTACTCATACATGACGCACCCTATTAAGCCACGTATAGATTTTGTTTTATTAAACAAAAGTACTGGGTAATTTATGACAAATCATAACTGTGCTACATATATATAATGTAGGAACTAAGGTGACAGGATGTGAGGATTTTAAAATATGGAAATAAACTAGAATGTGGAGTCACTAGATGTACTATTAATGTTTAACTATATTAACGAAAGTATTGAAGAAAGAATTCACAAAGCCGGATTACTCCAGGAAATGGCGTGTTGTGGCCAAAGCCACTTTATTTTACTGAATACCTTAACTCAACTAACTATTCCTCTCCAGCACTTCAGTCTTTTTACTGAAATCGGGACGAGGTGCGTACGAGGTAAAACAGGGAAGGAAACATATGACTATTTCAGCATTATGGGAACTGGTGCTTTCCATTTGATAAGCACATAAAAGGAGTTTGAGGAAGAAGTAAGAGACAGGAGTTTTCCAGGTGAACCTGGAAAAGACGTTACTCAAAAGAAATGACGCAACTAGGAAGGATAGTTTGGAATCGAATATTTTGAAGAATACTAATGTGATAAGGATGGTTTGAGGTGGCACGAACCTCAACCATCTTCTCAGGGAAGCAAACTGGGTTTTTACAAAACATTTAAAGAACCACGAAGAACAGGAAGTTCTTACAATAAATAACCCGTTGCGTTTCAAAACATTCTAAACGCCCACCTGACAACATGAAAAGTCTGTGCTGCAAGATGATCTGATATTGATTGGTCGCAATCACTTTTAAATCAAAAGTATGGCACAAACCGGTATTTGTGACTTTATGCATGTAAAAAGCATGGGACCTTCATAATTATAATGAGAAAAGTCGTTTCGTTACATCAACGAATTTAAAGATTGCATACTAAAAATGTAATATTAATATGCAGTTGGGTTGAAGTAATGTTGACCTGATTAGAAGCAATGTTAAGCACCAGTAGTATTTTTTGGATATCCTGAATTGTTTCTACATTAGGTGGTTCTAATGGTTCAGATAAACTTGCAACTGGACAAATTCCACTTGTACCAGGAGGATGCTCGTGAGAAAATACACGACATAGCCTTTTCAGATAATTACTTATTAAGAACTTACTAAGAAGCCTTGTCTTTGTCTTGATAACTACATGACCCCGTTAAAGTACTATGCAGTTAACAACAAATATACGTGTGCCAATTTGCCTGATGTTTTATTTACGTCCATTTTACGACTGCATGTCGTTTACATTCATACATACGGCTTTTAATTTTTTTAGAGCAAACGTTAAGGAGTAAAACACAATAGTAAAATGAAGGTATCATGACTGTAAGAGAGAGGGAGTTTGTACGTAAAGAATCCAAGTCCTGATCCAGTCAGCAAAGTACCTTAAATGACAATGGGACAGAATGGCATTAATGTGGTTTTTCCCACAACAACTGCCATTCACTCTGTATTTTACGCAGTCACTAAACGGGCTGAAAATATCATATTTGTGGGACGATGAATCAATCAAATAAATCTTGTTAATTTTTTTTGGTTCAAAGTCAAGCACGCAACAGTCCCAACAGTCCAACAGTTCTCACAATAGGTAATTCAAAAATAGTGGGCATTTTATTTCTATGATTTAACGTTAGTCTATAAGAAGACCTAAAGAATGTGTTTTTTTCCATTTCGAGATCCACGACTCAAGTACTCGAAAAACGACGAGAATCAATAATAGAAGAATCAGTGGAAGGAACCAATTTTCATTGTACTAATTTTTATTGTGTTTGTTTCTTTTTCTGCTTTAATATTTTCAATTCTTTAAAAAAACTGCGCTTAGATGCTTCATCTTGAGAACGCAACTTACGACCTAAGGAAGACATAGTGTAGGTGAAAATATATACTGTACATCGTCTATAAATTCATGATGGCAAAAGATAATAGTTATGCTTCTGTAGGACGTAAATATTTACGTAGCGTTGCTTAGAAATGAAATTTCTAAGCCAACGCTTTATGGCTTACTAAAGGCTACAAAGTGGTTATAATTCATTTGCCTTTCAATATTTTATATCATTTATTTCATTTTGGTTGTTCGTTAAATTGTTTTTAACATTCTTTTAAGTAGCCGTAAATGCTTTGTATAGGCATGTCGTTGGAGAATAATTAATACTTTTTTCTCATAAAAATTCGCTGTATGATTTCCTATACCATCCCTTTTTATCACTACTTTAGGGCATTTAATTACATCTGGTTTTAAATAAAATTCAAAATCAATCAAATCATCCGAATTATGTCAGTTGCAGGAGTGGTGCCGTTAAATTCAATTAAAATTTTATACTGTCTCTGCGCATAGAACCTACTGAAATAATCATAATATTCTATTCATGTCGTAATTTTTACGAGGTTTCTATTATCAGAATATTCTCAACGTGCATAATATTTGGTATTCAATCAGAGTACACAAGCGAAGTAGCCTTTTATTTTATAACTGTTACTCATACAAGAGGTACCCTGAAATGCCAATTTTAAAATTATTGTTTCATAATTTAATGTACAGGATAATTAAGCATAAATCATAACCATGGCACATACATTTCAATCAATATTTTTATTTCAATGTGTAATTCTAGATTCCCACTTGATTAAATGAGAGATTCAATTATTTCAAAATTAACAAGGTATGCTGACATAAGTTTGTTTGCAATCACCTAAATTATTTCTATAAAGGGCATCAACCAAAGGCTGTGAATTTATGCAATTAATATGCAGGGGATTTTTATATTATGGAGCAAATCTTAGAAATGAATGTTTATTTAATCACGGAATACAGAAAATGCGTACTTATGATGTAATAAGATACATGTTTCTACTACTGATTTAATGTTTTTAGAGTTGTTTTGGTTGACGAAAAGACATGATCGCCGACCAACGCTCATGACTCTCCGTTTGTCTGCGAAAAATCCTGGCACCTACGGGCTGTTCATGGTTCGTCCAAACACGGACCTTGATATGGTACCCGTGTGTCGCGCACTTAAAAACTCGAAGAAATCCAATGAAAAGCCCTTAATCGGATGATTTAGCAAATTCGCCAGTGTTCCGGATATTAGATGGTTTTAGTATGCTTTAATAATAAAAGCCATGTATGGTAAATGACTAATATCCACAAGATTATTGTAGTAGCCAATTGGTCCAGTGTTAATTGAAGGAGAGCCGGATCACAACAGACATATAAAACATATACTTGTACACTACAATTTATAGAAATAATTTGTAAAGGAATGAGCACGATAATGATGCTGATGATGGAGAGTTGTCCAATGATCCATCGTCATGAAGGTGGTGTGATTACTCTAACGCGCTAGTATTATGGGAACCGGGATCTCAGGGTTCACATGAAGTTTGCCATAAGCTCTGTGCTTTAGCTGTCCGCTAAATGGCTTAAATTTTAGCATTGAAGACTCGAGAGTAAAACATTATCTTGTGAATATGGGTTTACCAGGCAGTTTACAATACTTGCCTGCGTATCGCGCACTTATAATTCGGTAAAATCCGATACAAACCGAACATTAGTGATTTAGCTAGGTGCCCCTGCATGCCTCGCAGTGAAATAACTCGCAAAAAACCGCAAGGTAAAATAGTTGTAGTAAATTGGGTCAAATGAGAGAGTTGTTCATTGATCAATAGCTAAATTCCAACAGACATGAATACGTATTATACTTTTATAGGAAACCTCACATAATGAACTTACAGATGGAACGAGCATAAGAATGATGGTGAGGTGTCCGATGATCTATCGTCATTGAAGGTAGTGAATCATGGCTCAGTAGTCAAGGTGATTATGTGAACTTTAATGTCAAGGTTCACACGGTGTTTGCCATAGACTTCATGCTTTAGAAGTCGGCTAAAGTGTCTTCGAATAATATTGTTTGATTTATGGGTTTCGTACCGAATAGAGCAATATTGTGAACTTAGATGTGGGTGAAATTGTCAGCCCGGACTCTATACTCTAATACCAAATAATACGTGCAACGAAATAAAGTAGAGTAGGAGAATTTGTGTCTATAAAGATGTCCGATTTATTACAAAGGTAGAAGTAGACTGAATTTACAGATGAATAAAGCCTGATTTTTACACAACGAGCATCACAAAGTAGTAGGAAGAAACCAAATGGTAAAGTAAATGCTACAAGTAGGAGAAGATACTGATGATGAGGAAGGATAGTTTTGAGAGTAAAGTGGTTGCACCGAGACTGGTACTTTACGATGATCGATCCGTTGAGGTTGGACAGCTCGGTTTTTAATAGAGGGACAGTGGACACTAGCTTAGTAGAGGTGTGAACGCGGTTGGTAAAGAACTTTATTTAGGCTGTTGCAGAAACATTAATAAATTAATAGTTCTCGCGTTGGATCTTGAACACAATCGGATGGGTAGGAAAAGGATGACATGAATAAGGACAGTTTTTCATCACTTCATCTTGGGA
The DNA here is from genome assembly GCA_001718145.1 of Orchesella cincta. NCBI lineage: Eukaryota > Metazoa > Arthropoda > Collembola > Entomobryomorpha > Orchesellidae > Orchesella > Orchesella cincta. The sequence continues at coordinate 106,875 of LJIJ01000345.1, forward strand.
TGCGTTGTTGAGTAATAATCTAACACAGGATAGACTTATATCTCAAACGGGAGAAATCGTTAGTTCAAATTTGTTAAAAGAACATAGGTCAACGCCTAATTCACATTTTAAAGCATGATCATATAGAGCTAAAAAAGGTTGATTGTTTTGTAGGACAATCTTAAATTTAGTAAATCCTAAAGTACATATCTGTCTGTTGTATTAAAATGGAACAATAGTTCCTTCATTGAGTTTAAAAATAATGTTCTTTGGTTTTAATGGAACAGTTAAAGAGACTTGAATTGTAATACTGTTTGATGTACATTTTGATTATTCGGCTTTATAATGCATGCTAATAGAATCAATAGGAATGCCTAGATCCGAATCCCGAAAAAAGTGATTTATGTCGTAATTTTAATCGTTCGTCTTTTAGTGTACCAGAGTTTAGGTAGGTACTAGAGTTTCCTAACAGGAAAAATTCCTTAAGTTTCGGCAATCTGATAGTAAAGATTGATAGGGTCGCTAAGTTGAGCAGTCATCCGGGAAACATCAGCTAGAAGAAGAAAGAGTCGCAGAGACATATGATAAAGCTCTTCTAGATGATTAGATTGCTTATTGATTAATTGTAGATTCTCACAAATTTCGTTAAATTTGGATATTGATGAATTGTTATGAGAAGTTGCAAGAGAACCTAATTTTACGAGGATGTCTGAGTTCTTCAAGACTCCGTCTGCACATAACGAAGGTCATCATGCAGAGCCTCAAACTGATCGGAATTATGTGAAAGGAAATAATTGTAACCTATAGAAGAGAGAAGCATGCCTCCCAAACCTGCGGCAAGGCGAACTTGGCGACCTGCTCTCGTCTTCACCTGGCTTGTATTCAGAGTCAAATGGTGTGAAAAGTGTTCGAGATCGATCTTAGGAAAGTAGTTCGTGAAGGCATATTTCTGTAAATCTTGTCGACGCCCTAAATACTTGAACGAACGAACGAGAGAACGAAGCAATTCTGGTTGTACTATACAGCCATAGCTGGTATTGGACGCACGCACTGGATTATTTTCACAAAATTTATCAAGTAATTTTCAAAATCATGGTACGGCGTAAAGGAAAACTTGTGAACAAATAACAATGTAGTAGAGTCAGTAAGTTTTGCGGATGCACAAAGATACCATCCCACATTATGACTTCGTATTTAGGTAAATTTGCCTTAGCGAACGTACAAAGTAGAAGAATGAAGGACATTGTGGCTCTATTGTTCTTTTGTGTGAAAAAACTGGAACTTTACGTTTTTCGAAACAGTGATTATATATGGGAGCAAAACTACGTCAAAGTGTAGGCGCATAAATGCAAATTACGGTCTGCAGCACTTGCGTGATTACTTCTGGATGCAGTCAAGAACGGTTCAATGTCAGGAAAGAGGTAGGAGTGGAGGATCACACTGGAATTGAATTGATTTGAAATTTATATGGGTTAGATATATGGGTTAGTTTAATGGGTTTAGTTTGATAAGGTCAAGAGAGGAGATATATAAGTGAGGAATTGTTAGAGAGTTCATATACATTTTCTTGGAGAACAAATTAGAGAGATTGTCTTTTACACGTGGAGGAAAAGTCAAGTACAGTGGAACCGTGGCATTTGTTGTAACCCGTTTGTTCAAGATGGTTAAAAGTGAGATGAGACGTCACTTTGCAATTTTGAAATACAAGTTGAGAAAACGGCAAGGATGGAAAGGATATAAGGACATTGTTTATCCCATACTTCAATTCAAGGTTGCTGATGAATCGTGGGCCTATTCGAGATTATAGAACATGATCTACTCCTAATGTTTTGAAGACATCCTGGAGGTCAAGACAAGGACATTCAGAATGACAAGATTGAGAAGAATGAAATTTCTTTGGATTGAAAGAATGAAATTTCATATTTTGAATTTAATTGACTTTCGTTCTGAGTGGTTTCAAGCTGGAAGTATTTACTGCGAAGGGGCTCATTAAAAGTTGGTTAATGACGTTCCAGAGAGTTATGCTTCACAAGAAGAATCTGAATGAATAAAAAAAGTTAAAAATTTATTACGCAATGTGTCGACTAAAAAATTGCCAGATCAAGTTTTTGACGCGCTAAAACCGAGAAGTGTTTTGTGTGAGACTGTGCCATATGGACTTTCACGTTTTAACACTGTTACCATCTTATCTACAGGGTTTTTCCCGAGGTACAAGAAATATAGTTCCTGTCAATCACTTCTTACGTAAACAGTATCGATTTTCTCGGCAAGCCTGATCAGCGATAGGGTCTACATGCTCGAGACTCAAATATGGAATTGTGTATATTGTGTTTTTAACTTCTAGTGAATAAAGTTAATCATTGATACAATAAAGTCTTGTGATAATAATCTGGATGTAAGGGCTAAGATACAACACGTGATGTGATTGGACACGCACCGTATATTTCTCGAGGTTCATGATTTCACAAACCCGCTAACAGATCGGAATCGGTGAGACGAGGGTGATGCATACATACTTAAAATCACATTTTACACTGGGTTATGTTTCCATCTTCGACAGAATGGATTTTCGTTGATAACCCAAACTAATTTTACCTCAGGGAGCATGTTTGCAGCATGTTATTTATGAGTGCAAATGTAAATGTAATTCATGATATGAGATTATGGTACGCTTTGTTCATCTATATTCTAACTGGAAAGCTATTTTCCTACATTCTGGTTTTGAATATCTATCTGAGAATTTATCTGAGTATCAAGTGTTATTAACTACCAAGGTATGAATGATGAGTAAAACTGGTAGAGATGAGGGAATCTGTTCTTAAGGTATTTTAGGCCTGAAAACCTTTTAACAGATTCCTGACTAAAAAGGGATTCTGGGATCGGTAACTTTAATCAATTGTGTTGAAGCAAAAAGTTGACCTAACAAAGATAACGCACGGAAAAGGGTAAAGGTAATTTGAACACGTAAATGCACGGTAGTGGTGCAGAGCAAAAAGAAGGTTGGGTGCTTTGGTGAGAAAGAATCTTGGCAGATACGCAGCACAGAGGCCAGCGAGCTGCGAGGACACAAGCGAAAGCGTGAAAAAGATTCATGTTCAACGCTTAACCGAGCACGCAACGAAAACAGGTTGTGATATGCCTGGCTAAACGCACGTATACCAAACAAGCGTATCAGTCGACATGTAAGAAGTTTTATGTTTTGTGGTAAAGAACAAAAATTCTAACCCCGACATTAGCCCGAAGAAATAACTTTGAATATTTATTCCTAATGTGGCATTCCCTGCAGTCTGTAGCACTGGAAGGAGAATGGGGTACTTATACAAATATTTGATGAGGAAAACAATAGTGATAATATTAGTAAGTTATATAACAAAAAAGAAATGTAAAGTTACTTAACAAGAATAACAATAAGGAAAATAAAGCTGCATAACAAAGATGATACCGACGTCGTATCATCAATATGTAGGAACTAAGATGACTGGATGTGAGGATTTTCATGTGTTGACATAAACTGGATATTGGAGTCACTAGTCTTACAAATATTGGTGTAACTTTATTAATAAAAAGATTGATAAAAGAAGTCACCTTGCCGGATTGCTCCAGGCAATGGGGAGTTGTGGCCAAAGCCACATATTACACTGAATACCTTAAACTCAACTTACTATTCCTCTCCAGCACTTCAGTATTTATACCGAAGTGGGACGAGGTAAAACAGGGAAGTAGATAAGGAAACATAAGACTATTTTATCAATATGGGAGTTGGTGCTTATTATTTGGTTACCGCATCAAGGGAGTTTGAGGAAGGAGTAGGAAACAGCAGTTTCCCAAGTGAACTAAGAAAAAAGTCATTCAGAAGGAATGACGCAACTAGGATGGATAGTTTGGAATCAAATATTCTGGAGAAAAATAATGTGATGATGATGGTTTGAAGTGGCACGAACCTCAAACATCTTCTCAGGGAAGTAAACTGGGTTTTTACAAAACATAAATTAACCAGGAAGTGCAGCAAGTTCTTATGATGCCCTGATATTGAAAACAAAATCATTCCTTCACTGAAATACCAATAGTTCGACTGAAACTTTGATAACCACGATGTTGGAAATTATATAGAAATAATGGAGTTTGCTTACCGATGTCACTTGAAACTCATTACTTCAATTTGCAAGTTTACTTTTGATAAACTCCGTTGTCTGGTATTGGAGGTTGTAGGGTATGGGATAGTTTTTTTGTTCAGATAGTAATAGTGTTGAGATCGTTGAAACGACTGGAGCCTGAAATATTACAAGTACGTAGGTCTCTTAACTAACATCAGAGATGTTATAAATGTATCAGAATTTATGTTGTTAAATTTGTCTAAATAGGAATACAAATGGGATTTCACAAATTAATAATAAGGTAATTAGTAAAGTAAATTCTTAGGTATTGATAGTCACTAATAGTAAGGAGAATGTAAGCAAAGGAATGAAGATAAGGTTGAAGAAAATGATAAAATTATCTAAACATTTTTTTAGATTAAACAGACACAAAACTAAATGAAGAAAGAAAATTATTGCAATTTTTAAATTCAATATTTTTAGGAAAAACAACTGGAAAAGGTAGCCGGTAAACAAATCATTTAAATCTCATAGAGGTTTTAGATTTTTAAGACAGAGGATTATTAGAAAAACTTGATTAATTTTACAGAATAGAGCTATAAGATTTTTGAAAAGGTTGAAATAATTCTTGTAAGGTGTACATACATGTATGAATTAGTAAGGTCTTACTGTTACTGATTTATTCACGAATAATTTTGAATAGCGAAACAAAGAATTTTAGTACTGTTGGCTGCCCAGTTTTTATTTACTAAAACTACTGAAATTTATGAGTATGATTTACTGAACAGAAAAAGGGGAGTCAACAAGCTCCAGCCCACTGATAACAATGAAGTAAATAACTGGTCGGAGAGGGAGGGTTGAGTAGAGTTGTGTGAGTGATATTTTTATGACACACTCGGTTAAGGTTTGAACATACTGACTAGAATATGATAATAGTCAGACTTATAACAAGAATATCACAATCATTCATAGAGGTAAAGGAAAATACATATTATGAGAAAATACATATTATGCAAAACATACAACGCTACGAGATTACAATAATGATGATCAAAGAACTCAAAGAACATCAAAATGAAGTAAAACTAATAAATGAGAGACCAAGTGACTAATGGACACGATCACTTAACAGTGCCAATAGTTTTGTATGGGGAAAATTGTTAGTTGGCTTTTTATTTTTTGGTCGATCATATCCTAGCGTGTATTTAAAAAGATTTTTCTTCCAGTTTGTAGGTCTAATTCTAATCCCTTGTTGAATGTTTGTAAAATTAAATTGGATTTATTTCTTGTTTGTTGAAACTAAAGTTAAGTAGTCAAAAGGTAATGAATTACATATAAACGCAAACGTAATTTAAAATGCAAAAAGCCTATAAATGTATATGAGGCAGACTAAGGTAAGCATAAAAGGGAACGCATGCAAAGGTAATTTTAAGAAGAGCCATAGAGCAAAACATTTAAATCGAAATTCTATTTGTCACACAATTGAGATTCCAATGAGATTAGACGAAAGTTAAACTAAATTTGAAAATAAAGGAAGTGCTTAATGCATGATCCAGATAAGGTTTAAATGAATTATCAATGACATTTTTGTAGGGCATAAAATATATATTTAAAAGATTCTGCGGAAAATATTTTTGAGTGTGTGAAATGAATTAATTGAAAAGAGGATGGATAGACGAAGAATGTTTGAAAAATTTGAAAAAACAAGCACTATAAAGTATTCATTTGATCATGGAATTTATGTAAGCAAACACAATGATGCAAATGTCTTGTTTATCGAAAAGTAGGAGAAGATTTTGTATTTGGGTTTTTCTATTTATAAGTAAAACCTGTGAAAATTGAACAAGTTCAAGTTCAAACTAGAACAAAGATTAGGTATCAATTATGCAAGCAGTGTGTAGAGTAGCGAGTACAAATATGTGAATGAAGTGATCGGAGTAAGCGAGAAGACGTAATTCAAGTTCAAGAACAAAAAGAAAACAATTTTCAAGTTCAAGAAGGAAGTCTCACGTATTACTTTAATTAAATGATGTAAGTGAGAGCGACAAGAGAAATCTTACTACTATGATGTAGTAAGAATATCCCATGGAATGTCTCACATTTATTTCATAGCCGAGAGGCAAAAGCGTTCTATGCACAGGCACGCAAAAATAAAGAAGGTATTAACGATATACTTGTAATAAAAACAATCATACCAAAAGAAAAGTTTTCATAACAAACGATGTGGTGTTGCGCAAGGCTAAAAGTAAGTTAAAGCAAGCAGGCAAGCAAAACAAGTTCTTGGTAGAGTGGGAGCCGGTCAGATTTTTTGGATAATATTTTACTCTAAAATTTATTAAATTTAAAGGTTCTTTAGTGATTGACAGGGAGCATGAATAACTTGTAAAATGTTTACTTCCTAGTGACATCTAGATAGCGTCATGTAAATTCATAATTATAAAAGAATGATTTAAACGGAACGTTGAAAATTGTTGTATGATCGAGGAACAATAATTTGTTTATCTGCAGACCACTCAGATCACAGGAGTACTTAAAATACAGATAGTAAAAGGTTTGTTCTGATAGGCATTTAAATATATCTGGTTTTACATAGAATCAGAAATGCGTTGCGTAGTATAAACGAAGAATTCAAGAAATAATAAAAAATATTCACATTCCTGCTGATTTTAATTTTAAAATGTAATTGTGATTACAAAAATCTAACACGCTAATTTGTGTGATTACTAAAATCTTACTTTTTGTACTGGTACCAAAAGTCCATGTACAACTAAACATGAAAAATAATTACTAACTGTTATTGTTACTGTTCTTTAGTTATGTTCTTAAAGAAAGTAATATAAAAGATATAGATAAATAAAATAATGTGAGAAAAATGTTGCAAAGAAAACTTAATAAAAGTTATCGTTTTCGAAAAGATCTCAATTATGCATTATACAACTTATTAACTCATAGTCTTGATCGTACACTCATGATAGCATAATAGTTTGGTAGATAATTGATGTGAAAATAGTTATCAGTTTCAAAAGCATACCTTTCCGGCAACGTTTACTTATCATATTGTTTGTTTTGCCCTTGTATATTTGGCTTCACCATTTCCTTGTAATTTTCATAACTAATAAAATAAAAAGAAATTACATGAGTTATGAGAATTCTGAAAAATTTATTTCACCGATAGCAAATTAAACATTGCTTGCCTACGGATTTGTTGTGATTATCCTGCACTGCAAATATTTAAAGCGAAATGAGGAATCTTTAATTAAATTTCTAATAAAATTTATTCCAGTTTCAATTCTCATGAAGGTTGCCGTAACATAGACAGCAAGTCGTAGCAGAATTTGAGATAGACTTTCTCATTTACCATGCCTCAAATCCAACGAAACTCAATAAGTTTTGCACATGAGCTGGGATTATGTATATTGCTGGTAGATACTTTAAAATTAAGCTGAAAAGACAATATTCGGTGAAATATCTTTTCCATAGAATAAAAAATGGGTTTTCCGAAAGTTGGGTTAAATCGAATGTATTAAACCAATTTTTTTCGAATTTCAGGTACCTCACATATCTTGTTGAATAGTTCTCTGGTAAATTGTTTTTTAAATTGAAAATGAATATGTCGAGTATTGAATGATTACGTGAGTTCATATTTCAAAGGCTCAGGTAGCTCATTCATCAAAAGCCTAGTTTAAGAAGGTTAGACTCGCAGTTGATCCAAAGCAAGCCAAAATAAATCATTTCGGAAAATTTCTGTTTGATTTTAGATTTGCAAAAATGTTTTCTGATACATTTTATAAACTACTTTACAAAGCATTCCAGGCTTTTGAAACCGTTGGTGGTACCTCATTGCAATTCAATGAGCGTACCAGAGACTTTGGCGTCAACAATGTTTACTTGAGACGAATAAGAATAAATTTTGTACTATTCTGCGGTTGGCTAGCATACGCGGCATTGCGTTGCGCTAGTTTAAAAAAAAACAAAAAATGTAGATGGATTCGATCTAACCATGGTCTACTTTTTGGGAGGTTCAATCGCAACAATAGGTTGTGCCACAGTTGGACTGTTTCCTCACCATTTTTGCATGTCATATAATGCCGTGTTCCGATTTTTACCTCACCTAAAGCGTAAGTATTTTAAGAACGCACAATCAACAAAATCATTTTAAAATGTAATAATGTTTATATTCAGGAACCTACATGCCTCAAGTGAACCCAAAACGAAGCAAAATCAACCTGGTCATTAATATGCGTCATTAATCATTGATATATTAATATATTAATATGCGATGAAACATTAATAAAAATTGCTAACAATAGTTATTGAGTGCGATTATTTTCTTTTTATAGCGGTACTCGTGTTTCATCCCAGACAGCCCTTATTTTTTGGAAGTTTGATTCCAACCAAATATTTCACTGTTTCGGTGGCACTCATACATTTCATATACCACACATATATGCTTTTATTTGTTCACTTAGGTATACTAACAATTGCCAATTTTGTAATATTATACATATTTTAAATCGCCTACTTTTTAGCAGCAGACCTCAGACTGGGTCGTCGCGTTTATAGAAGCACGAGGAATATGAGAAATGCCAGTGATATTAGACACGTTTATCGATGTTTTCAAGTTTTAATGGCGGAAATCTCATCCGTTTTTGGAATTCTTACTCTAATTGGCAACGTTATGTTCATGATAACCTGCATTTTTTGCAATTTTGTATCGCTCCGATATTTGAATGAGTTTCAATTTGTCAGAAAGGCTCAGATTGTAATTTGGTGTGTGTTGTCGAATGGCTTTTGGGGCTTCGTGTTAGAAATGGAATGTTTGCTTTTTACATATGGGAACAAGGTGTTACTCTCCTGGAAAAATCATAATTGGGGTTCTCCCAGGGAGAATAAAATGATGAGAAAGTTTATCAAGTCTTGCAAACCCATTGTGCTTTCTTATGGGAATCAATTTGTGATAAGGAAAACAAGCATTCTAATTTTTCAGAAAGGTGTTACAAGAGGCACGTTTAGAGCTTTGTTGATGACTAAACCAAAATATTAGACAAGTGTGGTGAAAACGGAACGCTATGTCGTAAATTAAATACAGCAAAAACCATCTGTATTTTTTGTACACGTTTATGTACTTCGAAGTTATCATATCACACGTCATGCTTATTGCACGTTAAAAATCAAACTATTGAACTCCGGATGAAACTGATTTATATTTCACTTTTGCTGCGATTCTGGGATTAAAAATTTTCCATGAAAAGTTTCAATATAAGGAGTAACATTATATCCATTTTTCTAATACGACTTTTTTATTTTAAATGCTTTGAACTAGTTGTTGGGTTTAGAGAAACTTTAAACTAAATTTACCTTGAAATCTTTTCACAATCAAGCGTTTTGTTTGAGTTGCGATATTATTATGGCAAGTAAGGTTAACTAATCGCATTGTTAATGTTGTATTACAACTGTGTTGATTTCCTTTTCCATTGTACCCAATATTTATTAACCTTCAGAAAAGTATTTTGCATTATGTGTTTGTCATTAGTCTTCATATTTTGTAGATTCAGTATTAGCAATTTAGAAACCAGATCTGGTTAGAGATAAATTTTGTTCCTGGTGTTCAATAATATTTGGAAAAATGAGTAGCTTAAAATTCATTTTCATATCAAAGTTATGTGCTCACGTTTTAATAGTGATGACATTCACGTGCGTCATACACTTGGTTAACACAGCTAACCTTGGCATGAGTTCAGGTAGTTTTTCTCATATAACATATTTCAGTTTTTAGAAAATGACATAAAAATTATTTACATGTAGTTGAGCTGGAACTCCCATTAGAATTATTATACTCTGAAAAATCGCTACTTTCAAGAAGGCAAATTATGAAGCACAGTGAGCAACTCAGCCCCGAAATGGTAACAGGCCCAAAACCTGAATTTTATCAGGGTGGTAAGCTGAAGGATATTGTCGGTTGAGGATGTCGTTTGCGTTGGGTTTGCTACCTGAGAATTTTTACTGAGTATGCATTGCTTTTCTAACAGAGATTATTGACGAGGATGAGGGTATCAAGGATGATTCAGCACCACAGCAAAAGGAAAATCCTGAAAATTCAAAAAGTACAGGTAAATCCGATCCACCTGATGCCAAAATTCCCGAAGAATCTGAAGTCATGGGTAGATCCTATGTACACGATGACACTAATCCTGAACATTCACAACCCGCGAATAAATTGGATACACCTGATGCCGCAAATCCTGATAGTTTAGAAGCCATGGGCAGATCCTACATACACGATGTCTCAATTCCTGAAAATTTACACGACACAGTTCAATACGATATAACAAATGTCTCAGAATATAACAATTTGCATGTTACATCCAAAAATACTACACATGACGACTCAAATCATGGAAATTCTCATGTCACGTTCACAGACAATGAACAAGACACCTCAAAACATGAAAAATCACATGTTACGGCAGAAAACACTACACATGACGATTTAAAACATGGCAATTTACATTTCACGGCCAAGCCCAATACACAAAACGAGTCAACACATGACAATTTACATGTCACGGCCAAAGATAATGCACACAACGACTCAACACATAACAATCCACATTTTACGGCCAATGATAATGCACACAACGAATCAACGCATAACAATTCACATGTAACGACCAAAAACATTACACATGTCGACTCAAAACATGACAATTCACATGTCACGGCCAAAAATATTACACATGACGCCTCAACACATGACAACTTACAGGTCACGGCCAAAAATAATGTACACAACGAATCAACACATAACAATTCACATGTTACCGTCAAAGATAATGCACACAACGACTCCACACATAACAATTCACATGTCACGACCAAAAACATTACACATGACACCTCAAAACATGAGAATTCCCATGTCACCATCGAAACTAATAAAACTCATGCCCCAAACTTCGTTGATCCCATCCGTCTGGGATCTTCATTTGATTCAGGGACGGCATCAAAAGACGAAAATCTGGTTGCCAATATGTTTCCTGACTCAAGCAACGAGGAGCAGCATATTGAAGATCGATTATAAAATAAGTTTGGCCACGTCAAGTGTAACTACTTTAAAATTAATCAGACAATGTATTCAAATTATTTGAATTTCAATATGATAAAATTACTATGTTAGGTAGACCAAATAGGCAAAGCAGGATAAGTACCTCTGGTTGGTAAAACTAAACGAAGTAAATTATTCGGAGTTTTTAAAATTTTATGTTCAGGTACTTTCTTCAAATTATATGATAAAATGGAAGAACTTTTTCCAACTAAATAAGTCGATTCTTGATGAAAATTTCATGGTTATCCTACCTAAAAAGAGCTTCGTTTAATTTAAGAGTATACCAACAGTTGTTTGCTAGCTAGAGCAAAATCCACATCGTTTTATTAAAAATTGAAATGCTTCGTGATGGCTTCTATAAACTGTTTCACCATGCCTTCCAAGCATTTGGAGCCGTTGGTGGAACCTCCTTGCAATTCAATGAGCACACAAGGGATTTTAGTGTGAATCCAATTTACTGCAAACGAATCAAACTGACCTTCGTTCAATTCTGCTGCTGGCTTGCCTACCTAGCATTGCGCTGCGCGAGATTCCGCGCTACGAGAAATGTGGATGGATTCAATTTAACAACGGTCTATTTATTGGGAGGTTCACTAGGAGGAATATGTTGGGGAACAATAGCCTTATTTCCACATCATACATGTCTATCTTTCAATGCATTATTTACTTTCCTACCTTATCTACAGCGTAAGTAAATTAATTTATTTCAATTTACAGATGATTCAATTTTAATTATTTTTTATCAATATATTTAGGAACCTACATGCCTCAATTCAATCCAAAAAAGAGCAAAATTAACCTTGCAACGAATGTATCATTAGTATTGATGACAGTAGTTGTCATAACTTCATCTTTCCTCACCACAACGATACTCGCGTATTACCCCAGAGAACCCATATTTTTTGGAAGTTTGGTTCCAGCCAAATACTTTAATTTCCCTGTACAGATTTTGTTATTTATATATCACACTTATATGCTTCTAAATGTTCACATTGTTGTGCTAACTATAGGAAATTTCGTTATTTTATTTACGTTTCATACCGTCTACTTTTTAGCCGTTGAGCTGAGACTGGGAAAGTTTTCTTATAGAACTACAAGAAACCTGAGAATGGCCAGGAATGTCAGACACGTTTATCGTTGTTTTCAAGTATTAATGGCAAATGTTCTTTCCGTTTTCGGAATTCTTACTCTGATTGGAAACATAATGTTCATGATGACCTGCATTTTTTGCAACTTTGTTTCGCTCCGATATTGGAATGAATTTCAGATGGTCACCAAAGCACAAATTGTTGTGTGGTGTGTGTTGTCAAATGGGTTTTGGGGCTTTGTGTTGGAAATTGGATGTTTGTTTTTCACAAATGGTAACAAAGTTTTGATTTCTTGGAAAGAACATGACTGGGGATCTTCTGTGGAAAATAAAATGATGGGAAAGTTTAGAAAGTCTTGCAAGCCGATTGTACTTTCTTATGGGAATCAGTTTGTTATTAGGAAAACTAGCTTTCTAATTTTTCAGAAAGGTGTTACAAGAGGAACGTTTAGGGCTTTGTTGATGACGAAAACTAGGTAATACACAAGTCTGTGAAAAATAAAGAAGCAGGGTAATAATTAAATAAAATGATAAAAAATCAATATTTTTTAAAACTTCGCGTTGAGGTACTTATTGCTTACAAGAAAGCGAAGAATGTTTTTCCTTCCATGCCATGTTAACATGTAGATATACATGACTTACTTCAGTTGCTTGGATTGTAGTTGAAATATACGTAAAATAAACTAGATAAAATATGTCGAGCAATACTTACCATAAAATCAACCCCAAATAGAACTAAAATATTTATTGCTCTTGAATTTTACACGCTTAATCGATAAAGATTTCCAGCAAAAAATATGACATTTTCAATGATGAAAAAATTTCCCTTAAAATTTACTTGCTGATTTTAACTTATTATATGGATTTTATAAAACAATAATCTGTTCAGGTCCAAATCAATTTTCAACTTCAAAAATAAGATGTAAGGTTGATGTTAATTTTTTAAATTTCTGGTAAAACCATGTAAGGCGCCAGCAAAATGTCTATTTTAAACTTGGTTTCATAAAATTGAAAATGACGTGGATGAATAGCTTTGACATTCGGGTATTCAAATTCAGTTCGGTTTCAGGGCTTGAGTCAATAATATTAAAGTTTAAGTTTCTCCATCGAAAAAATAACCTAACTAAAAAAGATATTTATCAAAAATCTTGAAAATGTTGAGCGATAATTTTTATAAAGGGGTTGCCAGCGCGTTGAAAGCTTTTGCAATCGTTGGTGGCTCTTCCGTTTATTTCAATAATAAAACTAAACTCTCTTTCATCGTCAACCGACGTGCTCTGAAACGATTGAGAGTAACATTATTCTTCCTTGCAATGTGGATGTCACTATTAGGATATAGAGCGATATCATTTTACAAAAACGGGAATGTAAATGGAAGCAACTTGACCTTGTTATACATCATGGGAGGAACAGTAGCAGCAATTTGTGGCCTAAACCTCTGCTGTTTTAACCACGATTTCTGCATATACTCAACGGATTTGTGACATTTTTTGAATATTTAAAAGGTAAAACAAAACTTAATAGTTTTTTTAAAATTCGATTAAAACCCAATTTTTTTGCAGAGAATTTTATGCCGGGTTTTGACGCAAACCGTTGTAAAACCAACTCAACTTTCAACACCATACTGGCTCTCACAACCACGGCATTATTGTGCGGCTACATGTTTTTTGTTGTCTTTCTCATAGGATTCTCTAGGCATGCTATATTTTTTGGGAGTGTAGTTCCCAAAGATTATTATTGGCCCCTTGTCTGTACAATCGCATTTCACGCACATGTTTGTTTAATGCAACATCTATCCATAATTCAAGTTGCTGGGTTAGTAGTCACGTATACATTTTATGTCATCACGTTTTTAGGAGAAGAGTTGCGGCTAAGGCGCCCTACTTATAAAACACATGGGAGTTTAAGACAAGCAAAGAATCTCCGCGTAATTTATAGAAGCTTTCAAGTTTTACATGCAACATGCTTGTCCATTTTTGGAATATTAATTGTGGTTTATAACGGGGCTTTCATGCTGATGTGCAATTTTTGTAATTTGTACTACTTCGCTATTGGGATGAAATTCAAACCGGCTTCAAAGCTCAATTTTTTGGTATGGTGCGTGTTGGCAAACGCGTTTTGGACGTTTGTGTTAGAAATAGGTTGCCTGTTTTTCATTAATGGAAGAAAGGTACTGGCTTCCTGGAAGGGACACGACTGGGGAAACGCGATGGAGAAAAAAATCATGAAAAGGTTCAACCTATCTTGTAAACCGATTGTGTTGTCGTATGGAAAACAATTTGTGATTGGGAGAAAGAGCCTGCTCGTGTTTCAAAAGGGGGTTACTAGAGGTACATTTCGAGCTTTATTGACGACAAAACGTAAATAGTATAGTAATTCTTTATAGCACGTAGATTTAGCAATTCCAAATTTATTTATTGAATGTCAAACTAATAAAGTAATATTGTAATCGTTTTCACAAATAACAAGCGTCGAAAATACTTGCAGTTTCCAATTTATGACATCACAGATGATCCTCTTATTTTAACAAGGTTGTCAATTATGTGTTGTTTATTGTTTTCAGAAATGATTTAGCCGTAGTAACTTCCACCCCATCCTCCCCATAGCTGCTACCATAGCTACTTCCGTATCCACTATAGCTTCCGCCACCGTATCCTCCTAATAATGGGTTAAAATTAACTTAAATGTACCACAAAAGCTTTAAAAACTTGATTTAAAGTCTTACCATAACTTCCATATCCACTTCCACGATATCCGCCATATGAGCCACCACCCCCAGCCTCCAGAGCCTCCCCAACCTCCTCCCCAATGATGACGTGCTTGTCGCTCAGAACCATGACTGGTTTTCACAGAATCCATCGCAGGCATAGCCAATGCAACTCCAAGTAAAATGGATAAAACGATAAATACAGCCTAAAATTGGAAAATAAAGTTAAAAACTTGTTGATTAAAACACAGGCATAGATTTATAGAAACGTACCTTCATTTTGAAGTCGGAGGTTTTCAAACTTTTCACTTTTTACTCGAGTTCTTAATTTAGTTCGTACACTCGGTTGCTCATTGATGCAGCGTTGGTTTCCTTCATTCCGTTTTATACTAACAAGGATCACATTATTCCCTGCAAATTAGAGAGATAAAAGGTTCTAATGACGTGTTTTCTTATTTTCTGAATGAGTACCGCCATGTCGTGCTCGTTTTGTAAGCATAATAACCAAATTACATGCATTAACGGTCAGATAAATTGGTGAAAAGTTTGTGTTTGGCTAATGACGGTGTTTGGATGGTTTACTATCTATCGGAAAATCCCATTGAGTCATTCATAACGTCCTTAATGATCCTGTTTGTGTCAAACTCATAATTAGCTTATAAATTATTTTTTATTGTCAACATCCATTTGAATTCGTTGTATCGTGGTTGTATATCTACTCCAGCAACTGATGACCATAAAATTTTACATTTTGGTTACAAAAACAAGTACTCTCATAAGTATCCACTTGCTGATTTAAACATTGGATTTTAAACTACCCGATTCTAAGATCCCTAATGTGTTTTTCAATATATAGTTTGAAGCGAATGTTAAAAACGTGACGAATTCGAATAAATGCCAATGTACTGAATTATTGATACATACGACTACAAAGTTTTCCGATGGGTGTTTTTTAAGAAACACGACAGTTTTACTTTTTCCAGGTCTTCATAACATACAAAAAGGCTTACTACCCAAAATTTTCGTTATTTCTCACATTCAAGTAAATTTGAAGTAAAATAAGTTAGGGAATTTCCTACCTTTATACACATGTATGCATACCTTGATAAGGTTTCAGGTATGGTTTCAGCGAATGACGCTAGTAGCTAAAATGTCCATCGTTGTCATGTTTTTCCTTCAGTCTCCGAGTTACATTGAACAGGATTGTCGAATTCTGTACTAATCTGACCTTTCAAAAACATGTTCAGCCAAAGATTTTACCGTTTGCTAGAAAAAGCAACAAATTTTACCCAAATCTTAGGAGCATTTCCATTCGAATTTAGCAAGAACAAGAAAGAATTCTACAAAATTCAAAAAGCAATAAAACACGGACGAAGGAATAATAAACTCGCAATTTTTTTGGTTATTCGCCGGCATCTCTAAATCTTTTCGTTTTTCAAAGCAATACGATGGTGACGCGTTTAACCTAACGGTTATATACGTGTTGGGTTTGACAGCAGCTTCAATAGCTTTTTCCCTTACACATGTATGTACTCACGACGCTTTGCGTAGGTCTCAATGGATTATTTAAATTCATGGGATATCTTCATCGTAAGTTTTAAAATTATTTTTTCAAAAATTAATTTGAAAAAAAATTTCAAAAAGTAAATTAATTGTAGTTTTTTGTCGTTTTTTAGAACAGTACACGCCAGTTTCAAAGTGAACGGAAATAAATACTCCTTGTTGGTCGACGCATTCAGCATTCTAATGGCGATTTTTATGATTTGTTCGTTTGTTTTGTGCACCTTGTACTTAATAATTTGCCCCACAGCTCCGAACTGGATTGGAAGCCTGGTTCCCACGGAATACTTTTCTTTCTGGATACAACTTCTGATTGCTTGCTTTCACACATATATTCTCATTGTGGCTTCACTTAAATGCTTGGCTTACTTTTACTATAGTTGTAGCTTATGGTGTATATTTCACGACTTTTCTGGCAAATGAGCTTCAACTAAGAAGAAAAAGCTATAAAACTATTGGGGTATTGGCGAGAATCTCAATAAATTAAGACATGTCTATCGATCATTTCAGACTGATGCAGGGAAACGTCATGTGTTTTGCTGGAATTTATATTGTGATTTATAAGCGGCCTTTTATGATAACTGCATTGTATTTGTAGTTTTGTGTTGATTGCGATATTTCCATTTTAATTTTTAGCCTATTACGAGGGCAGATTTTGATTTGGGGAGTGTTGGCGAATGGGATTTGGTCGATTGTTTTTGGAAATTGGGTTTGTATCTTTTCTTGAAATCTAATAAAGTTTTGGTCTTGGAAGGGTCAAATTGGGGGTGGCAGGAGAATAATAGGTTGATGAAAAAGTTTCAGAAATCTTGTAAACGCTAAATTGTGTTTGGGTATGGAAAGCAGTTTTGTGATTGGAAGGTGAGTAATGTTCAAATTTCGCAAGAGGGGTTACTAGGGAAGCGGTTAGGTGGGCTTTTGGCAACTAAAACGTAGTTAGAAATTTAGTTTAGAACTATAGTGTTTTTTCAAATATAGGTGCAAGTTTAGTATGGTAATTAAATGTTGGATTTATATGGTTAAATCGTAATTAGAAGACATGATAATAATTTAATGCTTTAAGTCATATTTTGTTATTAATAAAATATGACTTCAAAAATTAAATTGCCGATCCATCAATGGTTAAACAACAAATCTTAAAGTCAGGCAACGCAAGCGCTCAATTGAAAAATACAATTGCTTGACATGTTATTTCCAATTAATTTTTTTGGTGTATATGTAAAGGATTTGTCATTTATTTCCATTGTTTAGTTGAACACTTAGAGCGTGTAATAATACACTTTCTCATTCCATCGTCAGGTTTCTTCTGTAATTAGATTCCAACATGGAATTCAAGTTTTGTTCGTTAATGGCTTTTATCATGTGTTCATAATGTGTAAAGCCACTTTTTATGCTTTTAAAGTCATTAAGTTGAGTTTTTGTTTTGGCTGAAGAACTGTAAAAGCAAATGTGTAATTGATGTCATAATTAGTAAATACATAATTTGGATGATCGCAAATGAAACCTTTGCAGTATCCTTTAAATACTGATGAGGGCTGCTAATGACAAAATGGATTTTTCAGTATCGCTCGCGGAAGTTTTCCTCGTGTTTGTGAATGGCCTAATTGAGCGAAGCATAAATTAAAACCGATAAGTATACTTATGACTTATTAGTGTTAGCTGTTTCATTCAAAAACGGCTTATCCTTGGAGGCTTACTTAAAAAAGAGATGATAAACCGTAAAGCAATACAGCTACAACGGTTTTCATATACCTTTTAGCAATTGACTCTGGCTCCAATTCGCCTTTTGCTTATAATAAGTATATATACCATATATAACCAAAATTACTATCGTGGTAATCACTGATTATTCTCATAAAATTGTTTTCTAATCATGAATATTATTCATATTCATTAGCTTTAGTTATTATGTATGCTTTTAAATCCAAATTGTCATCTAGATATGCTGTTTATATTATGGAAGTAATTGAATTTTGGAAAGCCATTTATGGCTTTCCATTACGACAAAGGCCCATGCCTTAGTACACGTGGCTTGTTAAAACCTACTGAAATGTCATGAGTGGTTTAAATTTCAAAGGCAGACAACACCAAAACTTTCATGCTTTGAGAACTGCAAGCGTGGAAAAGGAATGCTTGGATTAATCAAATTTTTTGAGGCTACCCTTCAGCTGCTCCAAAGCCAACAAGGTCACTAATAATTTGCTTAGTTTGACTTTTCAAAAGCATATACATTTGCATTTAAAAGGCCGAGCGACAGGCAGAAAAAAAGCGTGTTTTTTATTCTTCTAAAAATACAGCTTAGAAGAGATTTAGCTGCTAATCATACGTAATTCAGCAGGCAAAAAGAAAACATAATTTTTTACTTAAAGCACCATGTTTAGTCAGAAGAATTCTACTGGTGGTTGAACACCGCCGCAAAATTATACCTCAATGATAGGAGCATTTCCATTTGGATTTAATCGAAGTACAAAACAATTCTTTAAAAAACCAGAAGCGATGAAAAAAGGGAAGAACAACATCATCCTTGTTATTATTTGGCTAGCAGCAACAGCTCTAAATATTTTCCGCTACTCAAATCATTACGATGGTGATGCTTTTAATTTAACAGTAATTTACGTGCTTGCAATATGTGCAGCTTTGCTGGCATTTTCCATGACACATTGGTGTAGCCATGATTTTTGCATATTTCTTAATGGATATTTTCAATTCATGAATTATCTCCATCGTAAGTTTGAAAACTTTAATCTAATTTTTGAAAATTTAGTTCATTAAAAGTTTTTTATTCGTTTGTAGGAGTTTACATGCCTAAATTCGAAGTCAACCGCAACAAGTATGCGTTGATGGCTGATTCATTTATCGTTATTTTGTGGATTCTTTCTTTCTGCTCAGTAATATTTTGCACCTTTCACTTAATACTTTTTCACCACAGCTCCGAACTGGATTGGTAGTTTGGTTCCAACGCAATACTCTTTCATTTTGGATTCAATTCCCCATTGTTTGCTTTTCATTTATATATTGTCATCGTACTTCATTTGAATGGTTGGTTTATAGTAATATTAATGTTAGTTTATGGTTTATATTTTACAACATTTTTGGCAAACGAATTGCGACTAAGAAGACATAGCTACAAAACTGTTAGGATATTAAGAATGTCACATAATATGAGGCATATATACAGAGGATTTCAACTGCTTGCAAGCGAACCACTTGTGTTTTGCTGGGATACATATCGCGATACTTAACGCACTTTTTATGATAGGCTATGTACTGTGCTTTTGTTTTGATTCTACATTCAAGCAATTTAGAGGGTATAACCATAGCTCAAATTTTCCTTTGGGGAATAGCAGCCGATGGGTTTTGGTCAACTATTTTGGAAATCGGGTTGTATGTTCTTCTACAATCAAACAAAGTTTTGGGGTCTTGGAAAGGTCATACTTGGGGTGGCAGAAGAATAGTAAGTTAATGAAAAAGTTTCAGAAAAATCTTGCAAAACCATATTGTGTATGGATACGGAAGCAGTTTGTGATTGGGAAGGCGAGCATGTTCAATTTTCAAAAGGGAGTTACGAGAGGAAAGCAGTTAGGCTGTTGTAAGCATTGAAAAAGTACAGTTTACATTTTAGTGCAGTAAGTTTTAGTTTAATTTTAAAAAAATGTTTTTCAGGAGCTGTTTCAAATCTATCATTCTTGCTATTAAATAGGTTCAAAATTGTCAAAAGCATCTTGATGCTAGTATGGCTAGATTCTAGAATTAGCATTTATTATAAAGACCCTTTTTGCAAATTTTTAGCACAAATTATAGTCCAAACTGCAGAAGGGCAGGTTTAACTGAACCAGGTTTTCAAAGGGGGGGGGGGTGGGTAAGACATATACAAAAAACCATGAAACATCAATCAAAATGTTTTTTGAAAAATATCAGCAGTAACAGTTAACTTCTATAATGTCTACAACATTAATTGGGCAATTAGATTATTACAAGTTGTCTACTAAAAACTCTTGCGCGTTACACTTTTGTTGACTTTTTTTTCGGCACATTGAGTGCACATTTTATTTTTCTCGTCACGTAAACTCATTAGCAAAAGCAGAGAAAATGCCAAATGCAGCCGTTTTTGTTTATTGTTCATTTCAGCATACGCAGTAATTAACATTAACCAGTCTAATGGCGCATTTAAGTAATTTTCCTTCTAAAGCCGCAAATAAAGCTTCGCTATTATCTATTTTGCGCAAAACATTCATTTTCCAAACTGGATTTTAACCTTTTGATTTTGATGAGTACATCATCTATAAACGTGGTTGCTAAATTCATTGTAATATATTTTAAATGTCAAGGGCAAGCATCATGTTGTTAAGCCTTCACAGCTCTAAAGGCAATGAAGATCCTAAAAATCATTTAACTTCGCTGGCGAACTGTTTATTTGTGACAGTTAATTTCTTGGGGCCTGCCAAATTGTCATTTAAATCCAATTTCAAAAGCACAAAGGGTTTTGGCATACATTATTTTAACAACTTTTAAACACTAAACGGTTCAAATTAACCCAAAACAGAAAAAATAAAATTCCTAAAAAACAAGTTGAGTCAAAGATTTTATTGGGTTGTTGGTGGTTAAGCACCGCTCGCAAAATTTGGGCCGCGAATTTAGGAGGCATTTCCACTGGCATTTAATCAAAATACAAACATTTCTACAAAAATCAAAAGGCATTTAATGCACAAGGACAGGTCAAACATCGCTTCTTGTTATTATTTGCTAGCAGCAATCTGCTCTAAATGCTTTTCGCGGCATTCCAATGAGTAGCAATAGGCGGAACGGTGTTCAATTTAAACGGTACTTTAAGCTTTCTCGGAATATGTGCCGCTTTATTCGAGCACTTAACGCATGACGCCAATGCTGCTTTTGGGCCCACGACTGCTGGGATATGTTTATAACGATGTTTGTTTCAATTTATGAAGCTATCTTTACAGTAAGTCAAAGCTTTTAATTATCTTCTTATATATTATTTCTTTATACGTGTCATAAAGAGGCAAGTTTTTACACATTTTCAGAAGTTTAGCAATGCCACATTTTTAAGGTTAAGCCAAACAAATATGCCATGCTGGTTGAATGCATTCACCATTATTTTAGGAACTGCTCAGTTTTGGTCAGTTATTACTTTTGCACCGCTGCCTTTAATAATTTTTCCCGGCAGCTTCCAAACTGGATTGGTAGTTTAGTTCCCACAAAAATTTCTTTTTCGTATGGATTCACTTCCGATATTCTGTCTCATTTTTATATTCTTACTGTGCTTGCATTAAATGCTTGGTTCAAAAATATTATGTGTAAGCTTATGGTGTTTATTTACAACTTTTTTGGGCAAAGCGAGCTTCGGAATTGGTAGAAACAGCTATATAAACCTTAGGGGTATTGAGAGAGTCGCAAGGCATAAATTAGCAATATACAGAGCATTTCAGACTGCTGCAAGGGAACGCCATGTGTGTTTCTTGGAATTTATATTGTGCTATTTAATAGGGGTGTTTATGACAACTGCGCCATGTCATTGTAGTTTTGTTGCCTGATTCGATACTCCAGTATATTTAGGGGGCTATTACAGTCAGTCCAATTTTTGATCTGGGGAGTGGTGGCGAATGGATTTGTCGTTATTTTGGAATTGGATGTATGTTTTCCTCAATTCTAGTAAAGTTTTGAAGTCTTGGAAAGGTAATAATTGGGGTTGGCAGGAGAATAATAGATTGATGAAAAAGTTTCAGAAATTGTTGGCCACCGATTGTGTAGCGGGATGGAAGGCATTTGTGATTGGAAGGCGAGTATTGTTCAATTTTCAAAGGGGAGTTACGAAGAGGAACGGGTTGGCGACTTTTGTTAGGGGCATTGTAACAAAAAGTAGATTAAATTTAGGCGTAGTAATTACTAATTACAGTTTTTAGAAAACAAAATATGCTCTTCCAGAGCTTGTTTCATATCTGCCGTCATTAAATGATGCAGGCCATTATATCAGTACAATAACTATTGCGATCGTTAACTGCAATCTTGAAAATCTAAGATACGCATAGCCGTGAAGAGCTTGCGTTGTGACTCTGTATTTGTACGGCGGCTAACAATGGTATGAATCAGCTCAAATACGTTGCAGAGGCAAGTATAAGTAAGAACGTGCAAACAGGGGAGGGGAAGAAAAAATGAATGGCTAATAAATAAAAATTACATTTTCCTTAGACGTGAGGTTTCCAGAAAGGTAGAACAATATTAAAATCCATGAAGCATTCATGTACTAAAAAGGTCTTTTGAAAATGTTCCAGCAAAAATATGAACTACTGCTTATGTTAAAACTTAATGGACCATTAGATTAGCAAGCTTGTCAACTAATTGTCGTATTCTTTGCATTACAATATTTTTACAAAATTCCGTAATACATTCAGCAAATTTTATTTCTCGTAAATAAACTCATTAGAAACGCAGAGAATATACTAATACAGCCGCTAGTATTTGTTGTTTATTTGTTAGCATGTCACCAATAATCAATTTAATTAATTTTTCAATCCAAACACAGATTAAGCTTTGCGATATTTTTTGTTTTGCGCAAAATTTCAGTTTTTCCAATCCGGATTATAGCTTTTCATTTCAAGTGAAGGCCACACGTGCTCCGTTTGATAAATCAACTGCAGTAC